>JAQZBX010046498.1:0-20752 GCA_029593785.1 Cabassous unicinctus | reverse complement strand
AGGAGCTGAGTCCAGAGAGAAGCAAACCCTGGGAACAGAGAAACCCAGGAAGCCTGAACCCTCACAGATGTTGTCAGTCATTTTGTTCCAACATGTGGCAATCAACTTTGATGAGGAAAGTAACCTAGGCTTTATGGCCTGGTAACTGTAATCTTCTACCCCAAATAAATCCCCTTTATAAAAGCCAACAGATTTCTGGTAGTTTGCATCAGCACCCCTTTGGCTGATTAATACAGCTCCTTTACTCCAAATCTCAGCCTTCAGCCCACCCTGAATGCCAAGTTTGCTGTTAAAGCCCCGTTTCAGGATCAGACCTGCCTGTGTCCCTCCTAGGCTCAGGTAGGATTCCTTTCCCATTACTACAATCAAACTCTAAAACACATAAAATTCTTGATTCCTAAACTTGGTTTTCAGGGTCATGATCTGGATTCACTTTCCCTTTCCAGCATCACCTCCACTGCTTCCCAACACTTTACCAGTGCCCTAGTCACATTGTTATCCATGCACCTCTATAAACCCTCTCTAGCCTGGCCTTCTAGGCTGAACTGAAGTCTTGCTTTCCTTGAGCATTTGAATTCCCACCATCCATTACTCAAATCCACATCATGGAAACTTGACCTGAATGGAACTTCTTGAGCCAAGGATTATACTTGGAAATCTCAGAGATGTCCATGAAGAAAATGCTAAAATGATGGGCAAGTTTTAGAGCCACCCTCCAACAGCACTGTTTGCTGCTCACTTCAAGGACAGGCCAAGCTCAGGGCTGTAGGAGCAGTGTGCTGTGGGGGAAAGGGCACTGGAATGGCAGTCAGGGTATAGGATCCTGGTTTGTTTCCTCGAAGTGATGCCTAATTGGATGTGAAGTCCCATGAAGGGGGATGGAGATGAGGGAGCATGACATTAATCCCAATCAAGAAGTTGATAGGGTGCCTGGCTCTGACCTCACCTTTCTGTCCCTCTTTCTGGGAACAATGTTAACACATTTTTCTTAGTAAACTTTCTTTTAGCTTAAAAAAAAAAAGACAAAAGACAGCTTAAAAATTATCAAAGCATTATTTTAAAAATTCTGTCCAGGCACATTTATTTTATTTAATCCTATAAAGAAACTCTATTGTTTCTTCAATGTTCAGAAAGATGAATAAATGACCACAGATTGGTTAAATGATATGACTGAGTTCACCTTGTTAATGAAGAAAATTTTAAAAAGGCTGACTATATTCACATCTCATAAAACTCAATCCCATATTCTTGTTTGACCTTCAGCATTGATATAATAATACCTACTTATCTTTTGCTATAATAATATTATAACATTACAGTTAGCTATAATCTTTAAGTTACATTAGTTGTATTTTTCCCATGTAACATCATATTCTTAACATCTTGTAATAGAGGGACATTATTTTATTTGTATTATTAACCACAATTATCACATACCACCAAAATCATTATATTATACAATTCCTAAATTATCCTCTAGTGTCTTTCAATTAACATTAACTTCCCTAGACTACAATCACATTTTTAAAGCAGCAGTGTTAGTTATACCCATTATCATGTGTTACTATCAACTCTATTCATTTCCATATATTACAATCAACCTTATTAAACATTCTACATATATTCAGGATAATCTTCCCCTTCTCAATTCAAATTTTATCTCCTACTAACTTATATACTCTATAGTTTAACTTCATAAGTTTATTCATCATATTTAGTTCCTATAGTTGAGACCATACAACAATTGTCCTTTTGTATGTGGCTTTCTATACTCTATATAATATGCTCAAGGTCCATCCATGTTGTCATATGCATCCCAATTTCATGTCTTCTCACATCTGAAAAGTATTCTATTGTATGTTTATACCACATTTGTTTATCCCTCATTGGTTGATGGACATGGGTTGTTTCCATATTTCAGCAATTGTGAATAATGCCACAATTAATATTGGTGTGCAAATGTCTGTTCATGTCCTTGCTTTCAATTCTTCTGAATACATTCCTTGTAGTGAGATTGCTGGATCATATGGCAGTTCTATATTTAGTTTTCTGAGGGACACCAAACAGAAGCTGTACCATTTTACAGTCCCACCAACATTGAAAAAGTATTCCTATTTCTCCATGTCTTCTCCAGCACATGCAGTTTTCTGTTATTTTTTAAAATAATGGTCATTCTGTAAGGCATGAAATGATATCTCATTGTAGTTTTTGATCTGCATGTTAGCAGGTTTCTATCCTATTATCTTAGTTACATGATCTTGTTCAAGTAGCAGCTCTAAGCATCCTCAAACTGGAGCTTCTCTGCAGCTTCTCCATGCAGGTGAGGGTAAGGGCAGAGACAGCCTGGATGAAGGGGCTCCCCAGGCCTACTAGGTCTTCTCAGAGATATGTACTGATGCAAGTACTAAGGTCAAGCTGTGTGAAAAGACCAATGATAATGCCTAGAATACTGTGGGTACTTCATAAATAAAAGTTATTAATAAAAAAGTGTTTTGTGTGCACACAAACACATAAAGTCACTTATACACACACAAGCAACTGCTTAATCTTCCTGAATCCCAAGGACAACCCTGGGCAGGACCCCAGAACTGAGTGGGCTCCACGAGCCATTTTTGTCAAAAAGTTGATGAGGTGAAGCAGAATGTCAAAGAATAATCTCCAGGAGGCCATAGAATAAGTGAGGCCCTGCTCAGACACCCAGCCCCTTCCTGACAAGCATGGGCTTTTGGAGGTGGCAACTGGTGGGAAGGAGTGTGCAGAATCCTGCCTGGAACACAAGCTGGGCATTTGAGGATAACCAGAGATGTAGAGAAAAACTTTAACATGAGTGTTAGACGGAACTTATATTCATTTTGTCTCCAGAGATAAGGAGACAAGGCCAGTCTAAAGAGACTCAGACCTGACTCCCTCTGCTGCAGCTTCACTCTTGCTTAAATACCTAAGCTTCTACTTAGCATTTTCTTTTATTATGCATTATCTTTTATGCACATGTATGAACACACATAGCTAATTATATAATTGTGTGATTAGTATGTTCAGGAAATTTTGCTTGGATATACATTACATGATCATAAAAGGGGTGGATATCTCCACCCTGAAGTGGGAATTTTACATGTTAATTCAGCAAGTTGAAGTGAGGAGAGTCAGGGGATTCTGTACAGGTCTGGCCAAAAGATGAAGCTGGTTTTCATTCTTTATTATTTCAACAGGATATTCTCAATCACAAGAAACAGAATCTGGCACCATAGTAGGGTTGCATCTCATTACCTTCTAATTTAAATATAATTATTTCCTTTATATCCTACAAAGAGGGAACAAACAAGTTACTTTCAGGTATTCCATCACCCTACATCCATCAGAACTTGCAAAGAGGGGTGACTCTAAGGTTTCCAGAGTCTACTGGTGACTGGAGAGAGAAGAGAGGAGACACCCCACCTTCACTTAAACCTTCACAGCCCTGAATCTCTGGGTGCAATTCCTCCCCAGGCTGTAAGGCCCAGATGAACCACAGACAATGGAGTTAATACCTTTATTTACACACGAGGAAACTGAGGCTCAGTAAGGAAGGGATGCATCAATGTTCACAAATGTTCACAAAGTGAGTAAGAAAATTTATCTGGTCCCTCTTTCAAGCCTGTTCATACCCTAAGCCCAGGTTAAAAGTGACAGAGGGAACCTCGTCTGCTTTCTCCATCCCACAGGAGTTTGGGCTCTGATTCCACATGATCAGAACCAAGCTCTGTGTAAATACAGCTGCAAATATCACCAGGACACATCAGAGCTTTTCCTACTCTGAAGCTTTTGCTACTTGGAAGATAGCACTTTAATAAGAAAATAAAATTACATAAACAAAATACCTTCAGCCCCCTGCCAGTTGCCCTTGGAAAGGAAGCTTCATATCTTTCATAATCAACACCTCCCTTCCCACAAATGACAGTCCAACATCATCCCATGGCCTCCTGGGCATGGCACAGCATACCTTTTTAAATGTGGCCCAGCATTCCGGCATACTTTTCTCAACACACCCACCTCACCAACTGGACAGTTCCTGAGGAGTCTCTTCTGACAACAATTCCTCCAGGAAGCCTGCCTTGATTTGTACACTTCTGGAGTGGGTGCCCTCCTCATCTCTGTAAAATCATTTTCCAGGTCATCATGATGATCACTACCACCACCCCAGCTCTAAGCACCAAGAGGACAAGAACAGTGCCTGCCTATGTGACTGGCACCCAGGGGGCACTTTGTAAATGTCTGTTGAATGCCTGTATCAAGAGGAGGTAGTTGAAAGTCACCAGTATAGGGGTGAGTGCAGTACCACCCTGAGACCTGAGAAAATGTCCTTTTAGTCCATGCCCCTGGCACCCTCAACTGCCAGATATGGAGGAAATGCAACCTCACATAGCATGGAGGGAATAGCACTCAGCCTGAGTATGAATGGTTCTGGATTCTGATCTCCTGGAACCTGAAGCAGCTACTTGACCTCTATTTTTCTCATTTTGTGAATGGAGAAAATTTGTGAGGCTCACTGGGAAAATTCCCCTCACACAGGTTCTCAACACAGGCAGGTGTTCTTATGATACAGCTAACAAACTGATTTGAAAGTACTGTTATTTTATATCACTCCAGAACTTTAAATTCTATTTTTAAATCTGAGAAACTTTTTGTGCTGGAGACTCTATTGTACAACCTCTTGCCACAAGTCACTGAGGAATTGGAGTCCCAGTCTGAGTGCTTGTCTCTAACCCTCCTGCTGCTTCATGCTGCCTCCATTAATTGCATCTTCCTCTTGAACCCCTCCAACCAGTGTGATAATGAATCATCCTTGAACACAGGTGAGACTTTTACCATGAAGCCATCCAGACACACATGAGGAGCTGGGGGAGACCTTGGTATCATCTTCCAGAAGGCAACTTTTCTCTATCAATGGCTTCCTGGCCACATGCAGTGCATTCACCATAATCCAACAGGTCCTGGACCTGTGATTACAAAGGTGAGCACCTGCCCTCCCATGGAAAAGTGGCAACATGGCCAACCACTAACTGGCTGCCTTGGGAATGTCAGTTCACCCTCCAGCCTCAGTTTTCTCCTCTAAAATGTGTGGTGGCAAGAGGATCAGCTTTGTAAACATATGTAAGGACTAAATCAGATTAGCAGTGGAAAGTTCCATCTCATACTTGGTTTTCTGGGAAGGACTGCTTGAGAGAAGAGGGTTTTTATTTTTTGATCATATCTTCTTTTTCCCTCTGAAGAGAATTTCAGCTGAAGCTTTCATTACCTGCTTGTCCATTTGTAAAGAATGCATAAGATTCTGCCTAAGGATTCCCTGTCCTCATTTTATCCAGTACATGGAACACAAGGGTCTTGTATTCAGTCCCAAGTCTAACTTAGATACCAGGGAAGGTCCTAGTTAGTGCTCATTTAATAAAAAATACAATATATATATATGTAGTGTCTTTTGAATTTGTTCTAGTTTTCTAAAACTAAAGGCTGCAAATGCAACATACCAGAAGTGAGTTGGCTTCTACAATGGGATTTATTAAGTTAAAAACTTAAAATGAAGATGGGAAAAATTCCCAAATCATGGTATCAGGGTAAACTCTCCACAAAGGTCAGGTGTAGACAATTCTGGACTCTTTCCACATGGCAAGACACATCGGTGGCTTGCTGGTCTCTGCCTTCTCCTCCAGGCTCCCTTACACCAGAGCTCAGCTGTGGGTGATCAGGCATCTCGCAGGGTCTGCTCAGCTCTCCCCTTCCCACCCAGGCTCCTTGCTTCAGCTTTGGGCTGTGCTATCTGTGGCTTTTCTCTCTTCTGGGTTCATTGATGTCAAATTCCAGAGGCTTCTCTCTTTCTCTGACACTTCTTCCTGTGTCTTTGGCTTTTATTCCTGTTTATAAAGGACTTCAGTGAGAGGATTAAAACCTATACTGGGCATGTTCTGAGAAGATGGCATCATTGTAGGAGGGCACTCCACAGCTCTTTCATCAAAAGTGACTGAGAAGTGGCAAAATCCTACCTGAGTGATCTGTTTTGGGAACACACAGAGCAGGAGACTTCAGGGCATTGATCTGAAGGGAACTGGACAAAGAAACATCGCAAGGGAAAACCAGGAGTTGCTAACTCCTGTGGCTGGAAAGGGTGAACAGCTAAGCCCCACCCTCAAGGTGGATAGCCACTGTGGCCTCCCTGACTCACACCAGCCAGTGAGTGGGAGGGGGCAATCACTTGGAGTAGGAGGATTCTGGTGAAGGGTGGCGAGTAGTTTCTTTTCTGTGGGTTTGAACAGGAGAGCCCCCTTTGAAACTTGGGTAGGATACCAGCAAACAATGAAGTGGCCCCAGGAAGAGGGGAGAGGGAAATATGCTCAGGTAGGCTGTCACACCCAGCTGCCCTTTGAGAGAGGAACTTGGGAAGGGAGGAGGTGGAGACAGGCAACTAGCTAGTCTGGAAGCTGAAAACTATTAAAATTCCAACTCCCCTAATAGAAACAGGTGGTGGGAAAATCTTAATAAATTTTCAAAATCATATTTAGGATTCCATGGGAGGAAAAGCAGTCTGGAAGAGGGTTGATAGTTATATCATTGTGATGAGCTTGATCACTGAGCCCCCTCTGAATCACAGAAGGGATCACAATCTGAACAGGAGAGGGGAGGGAGGATCTGTGCAGTGAGGCTGTCTCACCCAGCAATCCTGGGAAAGAAAGCAATTAGAATGGAGAGGATGCAGGGATAGACAGGTGCCTAATCAGCAAGACTCTGGCAAACAGCTAAGATTCTAACCTGCCAGAGGGAAAGTGGGCAGATAGCTTTCTGAAAGGCTAGCTGACCTAAGGAGAAGGTTTAAGCTCAGTGGAGAACTTCCTGCCTTGAATATATGAGGTTCTTGGTTGGATTCCTGGTTCTTCTAAGAGAAGTGATCCACTAGGTTATCAGCTATCCAGTTGATACATTATGACAGGGAACATATAGCCACTCTTTTTGTATTAGTTCTTCTTGGGTCTCTTATTTTTCTTCAAAAGAGTTCATTTTTAAATTTGACAGCTTACTCACTAAAACCCTGTTCAAAACCTGCAGAAGACAAGCTGCAAGGTGACTGATCAACACCGGCAGCCTGAGTAGCTCCTTAGGGACCTAAGTGGGAAAGCCTTTTTCCTTTTTCTTGTTGTTGATCTTTTATTACTTTTCTTCTTTTTTTCTCTTTTTTAAAAATAATTAGGTAATGCTGTATTGTTTCTTGTTTATTTTGTTTCCACTTCCTTAGCTCCCCTTTTCTTTATTTACTGATTTTGTTTACCTATGCAATTTTCTTTCATTCATTTTTATAGCTTCTACTTTCTTTTGTTGTTCTTTCATTCCACTTCAATTTGTTTAGTCTTCAATTTTTCTTGTTTTTATTTTTCTATCTTTCTTTCTCTGTTTTCCTTTCTTATTTTACTTTTCTTTCTTTTTCTTTCTCTCTCTTCCCATCACTTCAGCATTTTAATTGATTTTATATAGTTTTTCTCTATTCTGTTTCTCATTTCATTGTTTCTATACCACTTTTTTATTGTTATTCCTCTGTACTTCTTACTTTAGTTTATTCATTTACTTAGGCCTTATGCAGTTCTTCTTCTACCTTTTACTGTCATTAACACTAGTATCCTTTTTCTCCTCTTTCCACTTTCATTTTCTCTAGCCATAATTTTTTCTCAAGGAAACATAGACAACAGCAAAGAAATAGAATAATAAGAATGAAGTGTCAAAGTGAAAACATACCACTCACACAACAACAACAACAAAATAAAACCCTAGAGTAGAAAGATATGCTAATAAACTGAATAAACCCATCAAAATAAACTGAGACCTAGACACCAAACAAAAAATTACAACCCATGCTAAGAAACAGGGAGATATTGCTCAGTCCAATGAGCAAACTATAAAACAGGAGATGAAGAACATGGAACATCTAATCAGAGATGTCTGAAAAAATATCATGAATCAACACAGTGAAGTGAAGGAAGACATTAAGTATATTTAAAAGACATTGGGAGAACACACTGAATAAATTGAAAGCATACATAAAAAAATCACAGATATGACAGTGATAAATGGCACAATGCAAGAAATAAAAAATACACTGGAAGCACATAACAGCAGATTTGAACAGGCAGAGGAAAGACTCAGTGATGTGGAAGACAGTACAGCTGAAATTAAACAGATAGTATAACAGAAAGATAATAAGGTAGGAAAAATCCAGCAGGAAGTTAGGTGTTTGAACGACAATATGAAACACACAAACATATGCATTATAGGAATTACAGAGGAAGAAGAGAAGTGAAAGGGGACAGAAGGAGGGTTGGAGGAAATAATGGCTGAAAAATTCCCAAACCTATTAAGGGATGCATGTACATATCCAGGAAGCACAGCACACCCCAAACAGTATAAATCATAACATGCCTATCCTGAGACATATACTTGTCAAGTTGTCCAACACTCAAGACAAGAGGGAATACTGAAAGCAGCAAGAGAAAAGGAAGCCATCACATATGGGGAAGCTCATTAGGATTAAGAGCTGATTTCTCATAAGAAACAATGGAACCAAGAAGGCAGTGGTATGACAAAGTTAAGGTGCTAAAGGAAAAACTACAAGCCAAGAATTCTCTATCCAGCAAAGCTGGGATTCAAAAATGAGGGAGAATTCAAAATATTCACAGATAAACAGAAATTAAGAGAGTATGTCAATCAGAAACTTGCCCCTCAAGAAATAATAAATGAGTTCTGCATGTTGAAAGGAAAAACAGGAAGGAGTTGGAGGAGTATGTAAGAACAACAAAAAATATAAAAAGAGAAATAAAAACAACATATGGCATGCATAAACCTGAAGAAACTATGGCTAATGTAAGTAATTCCTTGATAGCAATAACATTGAATGTTAAAAGATTAGACTATCCAACAAATAGACTGGCAAAATGGACAAGGAAATATGATCCATATATATGCTGTCTACAAGAAACTCATCTTACACCCAGGGACTCAAGGAAACTAATAATGAATGGTTAGAAAACAATTTTACATGCAAACAATAACCAAAAATGGGTGGGAGTAGCTATACTAATATCAGACAAAATAGACTTTAAATGCAAAAGTATTGTAAGAGACAAAAAAGCCACCATATACTAATAAAAGTGATAATCTATCAAGAAGAAAGAACAATCATAAACATTTATGAACCTACATGGATGCCTCCAAATACATGTGGCAAACACTGGAAAAAATTAAGTGGAGAAATAGATGCCTCTAAAATTAGAGTGGGGGACTTCAATACACCATTATTACCATTTAACAGAACATCTCATCAGAGAATCAATAAAGACACAAAGACCTTGAATAATAAATTAAAGGATCTGGACATACTAGACATATACAGAACATTACATGCCAAGAGAGCAGGATACACATTCTTCTCAAGTGCACATGGCTCATTCTCCAGGATAGATCACATCCTAGGCCATAGAACAACTCTCAATGAATTTAGAAAGATTGAATTTATAGAAAGTAACTTCTCTGACCACAAAGGATTGAAGCTCTAAATCAGTAAGGGACAGAGAAGCAGATTAGGCACAAGGATTTAGGTGTTAAAAAACACACTCTTAGACAATCAGGGGAACAAGGAGGAAATTGCAAAAGAAATCTGTAATTACCTTGAAATGAATGAAAATGACAAGACAGTATATGAAAACCTATAAGATGCAGCAAAAGCTGTACTGACAGGGAAATTTATAGCCATAAATGCCTATATTAAAAATGATGAAAGAGGTAAAGTCAAAGAACTAACTGCACACCTGGAGGAATTAGAAATATAACAATCTAAACCCAAAGTAAGTAGAAAGAAGGATATAACAAAGATTAGAGCAGAGCTAAATGAAATTGGAAATAAGAAAGCAATAGAAAAAATAAAACCAAAAGCTGATTCTTTGAGAAGGTTAATAAAATTGACAAACCCTTACCTAGACTAACAAAATAAGAAAGAGAGAAGATGCAAATAAATAAATAAGAAACAAGGAAGGGGATATCAGTAACTGACCTTACTGAAATAAGAAGTATTATAAGCAGATATTTTGACAAAATGTATGCCAACAAGATGAATAATTCAGAAGAAAGGGACAAATTCCTAGAAACATACAAACAGACCAATCAGAAGTAATGACTTCAAATTGGCCATCAAAAACCTCCAACTAAGAAGAGCCCAGTACCAGATGGCTTCACTGGTGAATTTTACCAAACATTCCAGATAGAAATAATGCTAATCCTGTTTAACCTCTTCCAGAAAATAAAAGTGGAGGGAACACTGCCTAGCTCATTATATGATGCCAAAAACCCTAATACCAAAACCAAACAAAGATGCCACAAGAAAGGAAAAAAATAGACCAATCTCTCAAATGAATCTACATGTTAAAATCCTCAACAAAATACTTCCTAATCATATTCAACAACACATCAAATGAATTATACACCATGACCAGGAGTAATTCATCCCTGGTATGCAAGAATGTTTCAACAAGAAAATCAATCAATGTAATACATTGAATAAACAGATCAAAAGAAAAAACTCACATGATCACATCTATATACACTGAAAAAGCTTTCAACAAAATACTGCACACTTTCCTGATAAAAACCCTGCAAAAAACAGGAATAGAAAGAAACTTTCTCAACATGATAAAGGGTATATACGAAAAGCCTATGGCTAACACCATATTTAATGGTGAAATCCCCAAAGTTTTACCTCTAAGTTTGGGAACAAGACAAGGATGTCCACTATCACTGCTCCAATTTAACATTGTCTTAGAAGTACTTGCTTGAGCACTGAGGCCAGAAAAAGATAAAAAAGACATCAAAATTGGAAAGGAAGCAGTGATAATTTCACTATTTGCAATTGACAAGATCCTATACATAGAAAGCCCTGAGAAATCCACAAAAAAGTTTCTAGAACTAATAAATGAGTTCACTAAAGTTGCAGGTCATAAGATCAATGTGCAAAAATCAGTAGCATTTGTTCACCAATAATGAGCAATCTGAGGAGAAAATCAAGAAAAAATACCATTTACATTAGTAACTAAAAGAATCAAATACCTAGGAATAAGTTTAATGAAAGATATAAATGACTTATACACAGAAAACTACACAATACTGTTAAAGGAAATCAAAGAAGAATTAAATAAATGGAAGAATACTCCCCTGTTCATGGATAGGAAGGCTAAACATCATTTAGATATCTATCCTACCCAAACTACTCTACAGATTTAATGCAAACTCAATAAAGATCAATACAGCATTTTTTTTGCTGAATTGGAAAGACTAACTATGAAATTTATTTGGAAGGGCAAATGCCCTGAATTGCCAAAGACATATTGAAAAAGAAAAATGAAATTGGAAGAATTATACCACTTGGTTTTAAAACAAACTTCAAAGCTACCTGTTTAAAACTGCGTGGTATGGGCAAAAGGATAGATGAACTGACAAATGGAACTGAATTGAAAGTTCTGATATACATCCTTGCATATACAGTCATCTCATATTTGACAAGCCCACTCAACTGGGTGTGAATGGCCTTTTCAACAAATAGTGCCTGGAGAATTGGCTATCCATATCCAAAAGAATGAGACAGGAGCACCATCTCAAACCCCATACAAAAATTAACTATAAAATTAATATCTTTGTTATGTCCTTAGTATGTCTATCCTTGTGTCAATACTGTGCAGTTTTGACCACTGAAGTTTTATAGTGTTTTAAAGTTAGGCAGTGTGATTCCTCTGATTTCATGTTACTTTTTAAATTGGTCTTTGGCTATTTGAGGTCTCTTAGCCTTCCAAATAAATTTCATGGTTTCCTTGTCCAATTCAGTAAAAAATGCTGTTGTAATTTTTTTTGGGATTGCTTTAAATAGGTAAATCAGTTGGGGTAGGATAAATATCTTAATGATCTGTAGTCTTCCTATCCATGAACAGGGAATATTCTTCCATTTATTTAAGTCTTTTTTATTTCCTTTTTTATTTTGTGTAGTTTTCTTCATATAAGTCATTTATGTCTTTAGTTAAATTTATTCTTAGTTATTTCATTCTTTTAGTTGTTATTTTAAATGGGATTTGTTTCTTGATTTCCTACTCAGAATGCTCATTATTGGTGTAGAGAAATGCTATTGATTTTTGCACATTATTCTTATAACCTCACAATTTGCTGAACTCATTTATAAGCTCTAAATGCTTTGATGCAGATTTCTCAGGGCTTTCAAGTATAGGATCATCAACTGCAAATAGTGAAAGTTGTACCTCTTGCTCTCCAATTTGGAGGACTTTTATATTTTTTTCTTGCCTAAATGCTCAAGCAAGTACTTCTCACACAATGTTAAATAAGAGTGGTGACAGTGACATCCTTGTCTTGTTCCACAACTTAAAGACAAAGCTTTTAGGTTTTCACCATTGAATATGATGCTAATGTGGGTTTTTCATATATACCCTTTGTTATGTTGAGAATGTTTCCTTCTATTCCTATCTTTTGAAGTGTTTTTATCAGGAGAGGGTCATTTATTTTGTTGAATGCTTTTTCTGCATTTACAGAGATGATTATGTGATTTTTTCTCCCTTCATTCTGTTTATGTGGTGATTTACTTTGATTGATTTACTTCTTAAAAAATATTTTTTAATGAACTTAGAGCAAACAAATGTTATGCAAAAAATATAATGTTCCCACATGCCTCACTCCCCACACCTCCCACAGCCTCCCAAATAAACAATATCCTTCATTACAGGGGCACATTCATTACAATTGATAAATGCATCCTGGGACATTACCACTGAGCATAGACCATAGCTCACATTGTAGTTTACACTCTCTCCCACACAAATCTTCAGGCCATGGGAAGATATATAATGACCTATATCTGTCATTGCAATGCCATTCAGGATGATCCCCAAGTCCCATAAAAGCCCCCACATTTGCCCCCAGAGCCTCCAATGGCCACTGCCTACACATCAATGCAGTAATTTCCTCCATTGCTAGAATCACAACAAGTCTATTGTAGAATACCAGTAAGTCCACTGTAGTCCATAGTTCATTCCCCAATTCTGAGGATTCTGAGATGGTGATGTCCACTCCATCTCTAACTGAGAGTGGGCTTTGATCCCATATAGCCAATAGATGGGACTCTTTTGCTTGCAGTTATAGGCTCTCTTATTTCCTTGGTGTGGTTGTTCTCAATCTTCACCTCCTTGTGAGTTGTCCTGGGGGGGTGAGTCCAATGAACTGGAGAGTAGGTGTTACAACTCTGCTGAGGCTCAGGGCGCAGCTGTTACATGGATTGCCCAAAGATTCAAGTTTCTTAGACATACAACTACCAACTCCAGCACCAAGTATAAGTTCAAATAGAAGAGACAGATGAGCCATTTTTAGGGAAACCACAATTGATTCCAACTATGTCACTCTCAAGAAAACAAACACCAAAGAAAGGCCCATCAGAAAGCACTGATCTCCAGAGCTATGTGCCCTGACAATAAGACAGAGCCCTCAGAAGCCCCACTATTTGAGGTAGTATCCACTTTAGCAGTCTATGTGATCCTGCTAAGGTGGGTATAAGCATTACCTCTGGGATGACCTCACTTTGAAGTCTATTAGCCATATAAACTCACTTGTCTTTACCTTTTCCCACTTTTATTTGAGGACTTTTTCTAGTTGCATTGCTAGTTGCTGCTTGGTAGTAATCCCCTGATGCCAGGGAGGCTGATCCGTGGGAGTCATGTCCCATGCTGGGGGGGATGGTAATGCATTTATATGCTGAGTTTTGCCTTGAGAGAGGCCACAAGTGAGCAACAAGGAGACTATCAGGAGGCAACTCTTAGGCACACCAAAACACTAGGCTAAGTTTCAATTTCAAGAGCAAAGGCTCACAAGCATAGTCATCAATATAAAAGGCCCATCAATGGACCATCCTCCTTCACCAGTCATTGTCCATGAACTTAGAAGACAGTTGCTGCTTCATTAGAGAATGTGACAGAGCTTTCCAAGATGAGAATTCAGTATTCTCTCAGTTATTGTGTGAATCACTTCCCACTGTGACAATATCCTGTGAAAACTTGAACGCATTTATATACCTTATTTGCATGTCCAGGTGAACTTCCTCCCATGTATCCCCCATCACTGATACCCCACACCAGTGATCCTCCCCTTCCTCAGTTGTAACTCTTCTGTGACCAAAGCTTCTTCAAAAGT
This sequence comes from Cabassous unicinctus, assembly GCA_029593785.1. Taxonomy (NCBI): domain Eukaryota; kingdom Metazoa; phylum Chordata; class Mammalia; order Cingulata; family Chlamyphoridae; genus Cabassous; species Cabassous unicinctus. Next base: position 6,508 of record JAQZBX010046498.1, on the reverse strand, counting down.
GAAGCCAATAAAATAGCCAAATATAATTAATAGGAAAATTAAATAATAATGGTAGGTTTAAATATAAGAAATAAAATACATAAAAAAATTAAAGAAAGTAAAAGAATTAGATATTAAAAAATAATGAAAAATATTATTTTTTTGACATTTTGCCTTTCATCACTGTAATATCTTTTGTCCTGTATGTACAGTAAAATTTTCTTTCATTTATTCTGCAGTATCTTACTTTTTAAAATTTTGTTTCCAAGACATTTTAGGTCACAGTAAATTCACACACAGAATGCAGGGGACTCCCATAGACACAATATCCTCCCCCTCTTTCCACTTCATGCATTAATACAATTTTATATGTGAATAGTACATTTGTTACACCTGATATACAAATAGTAAAACAAAGCTCCAAACCATGGTCAATGGTTTACATTATGGTTTACATCTTAAACCGCACACTTGTATAAATTTTGATGTTATTTAACATGGCCTGTGTCCGTAGTTACTATATCATGTAGAAAACTTCCATTGCCCACTAAATACCCCCTGTTCTATCTATTCTATTCCTCCCTCCCCATGCCCTTGGTGCCCATGGCGACCAGCCAGCTTCTCTCCTTAAATGACAGGATTCATAGTTCCTTGCAACACTGAGGTCTTGACACATTGATATGTCCTCCCCTATTAGGAACTGCCCATGCTCTCGAGACAATCCTGCCCTTCTGTTTTAGAACATATCGGTTCTCTCCAGGATAGGAGTTCCTCTCCTTTCACTCATTATGTGGGTCTCCATCCACTGATACAACACATTATGACAAAATGATCACTCACACACTCCCTCGAAGCCTGCTCCAGGTGTGCCCTGTCCCAAATGCCCCCCCATCCAACACCCTAAACCAGTAATCTTTCCTTGTCATATTGGCATTAGAGTTTTCCAAATTTTGTACTTTAAACCACATATGCACAAATCCCCAGTGTTCACCTGATCCCTCCCACAACCCTCCCCCCAATTCTAAAGACCTTCCAAACCACTGTCCCCAATCTACCCACCTGTGAAACCTGCATCACCCAACCCAATAATATCACTACCCTCCTGTCATATCCTTTGAATGCACAACTACACACTTCCACCTTATCATAGATTATGGCCATATGAACATTGACTCATAACCTTCTCCCTTTCTATTTCCTGTAAACCTATCTTCTCAACAATAGCTCTCTGAGTCTGCTCAATTTCCCTAATCCATGTCATTGAGGTCATGTAATATTTGTCCTTCGATGCCTGCCTTGCTTCACTCAACATAAGCTCCTCAAGACTCATTCATATTGTCCTGTGTATTACTGTATTCCTTCTTCCAGCGGAGCAATATTCCATTGTGTGTATGTACCAAATTTTGTTTATCCTTTCATCTTTTGATGGGCATTTGAGTTGATTCCAACTTGTGGCAATAGTGAATAATGCCGCTATAAACGTTTGTATGCATATATCTGTTTGTCTCCCTTCTTTCAATTCTTCAGGGTATATACCCAGCAGTGGAATTGCTAGATCATATGGAAATTCTATATATTCTTGAGGAACTGCCAAACTGTCCTCCACAATTGCTGGACCATTCTACACTCCACCCAGCGGTGGATGAGTGTTACCGTTCCTCCACATACACTCCAACACTTGTGGTCCTCTGATTTTTTAATAGCCATATAAAAAATAGATAAATGGGATCTCCTCAAAATTAAAAACTTTTGCACCTCAAAGGAATTTGTCAAGAGAGTGAAAAGGAAGCCTACTCAATGGGAGAAAATATTTGATAAGAATATATCTGATAAGGGCCTAATATCCAGTATACGGAAAGAAATCCTACACCTCAAAAATAAAAAGACAAACAACCATTTTTAAAAATGAGAAAGTGATTTGAATAGACACTTCTCCAAAGAAGAAATACAAATGGCTAAAAAGCACATGAAAAAATGTTTAACATCACTAGCTTTTAAGGAAATGTGAATCAAAATTATAATCACATATCATCTTACACCCATTAGACTGGTGGATACTAAAAAAAGAAAACTACAAGTGTTGGAGAGGATGTGGAGAAATGGGAACCCTCATATACTGCTGATGGGAATACAGAATGTTGCGACCATTGTGGAGGACCGTTTGGCAGTTCCTCAGGAAGCTAACTATAGATCTGCCATATGATCCAGCAATTCCTCTGCTGGATATGTAACCAGAATAATTTAAAGCAAGTACATGAACAGATATATGCACACCAATGTTCACAATGGCATTATTCACTATTGCCAAAAGTTAGAATCAACCCAAATGCCCATCAAAAGTGAATGGATAAACAAATTGTGTTATATACATACAATAGAATATTACTCAGCTGTAAGAAAGAATGCAGTATTAGCACACGGGATAACATTGATGAGTCTTGAAGACCTTATGTTGAGTGAAGCAAGCTAGGCACTGAAGGACAAATATTACATGACCGCACTGATATGAATTAAGCAAATTGAGATTGGATAACAGAAGATAGAAAAGGAGAAGAAGGTTGTGAGCCAACGCCTATATGGACAAAATCTATGATAATTTGAAAGTGTGTAGTTGTGCAGTGGAGGGGCATGACAGTGGTGTGATAATATTATTGGTTTAAACAGTGCTGTTTTGCCAGAGGTCTAAGTTGGGAGGTTGGGTTGGACAGTCCATGGAACTGGGGGGAGTTTGGAGGAAGGGAGCAGGTGAACACTGGGGATTTGTGGGTATGTGTTTGAAACTCCAATGTTAGGAATGTTCTTTTGGCAACATGGCAGTGGAGGGTTACTGGTTTAGGGCGATGGTTGTGTGAGGCATTTGGGACAGGACATACCTGGGCAAGCTTCTAGGGTGTGTTTGAATATTCATCTTGTCATAGTGCTTTGTATCAGTGGGTGGAGACCCACATAATGAATGGGAAGTTGTTGGTCTCCTATCCTGAGGAATCCTGCTATGTTCTCAAATAGAGGGGCAGGAATCTCTTGTGACCATAGGCAGTGCCTCATAGAAGAGGACAGACCAGTGTGTCAAGCTCTCAATATTTTTGCAAGTAATGATGAATGGTTTTCTTCAAGGAGTGAAGCCTGGTAGTTACATGGGATTTCTGGGGAGGGAGAGAGAGGAATAGATTCGATGGAACATGGGGCATTTTAGGGGCAATGGAAGTGTTCTATATGATCTTACAATGATGGATACAATCCATGTTAAATTTCATCAAAATTCATAAAAGTATATAGTCCAAAATGTAAACTATAATGTAAACCATTGACGATGCTTAGTAGCTATGTTTCAATATTTGTACATCAATTGTAAAAAATGTACCAACCACTTATAAAATGTTATTAATAAGGGAAAGGGAGAAAGGGGGAGGGTGTTGGGTATATGGGAATTCCCTGTATCTTGTACATGACTTTTCTGTAAACTAAAACTTCTTTCAAGACAAAATGAAAAAAAAAAATAGAGACTGGGGGAATAAACAGAAGAAAATGTCACTGTACATACAAGAAAACAGACCTTACATTGATGAAAGACATAATGTAAAAATTTTTTAAAAATATTTTTATTATTCTTCCAAATATTTTTAATTTAATTTTTTTATATTTTATTTCTTATTTTTAAAACTATCATTATTAATTCATATTCTTTTTAATTGTATTTGGTTATTTTTTTACTTCATTTTTGAAGAAGAGATTTTGGATCACAGAAGGATTACAACTCTGACAGTGCAGGATCATTTGTGAGGGGCATCACTGATGGGGGATACATGGGAGGAGGTTCACTTGGAGCATACATATAAGGCATAAAAATGTGCTCAATTGTTCATGGGGCATTGTCACTGTTGGTGGAGATATACACAATAACTGAAAGAATATCAAATTCCCATCCTGAGGAGCTCTGCCATATTCTCTAATGGAACAGCAAGAATCCTCTCATTATAGGGACAATGACTAGTGAAGGAAGATGGTCCATTGATGGGCTCTTGATATTGGTAATTGTACTTATGAATCTTTACTTTTGATATTGAAACTTGGCCTAGTTTTATAGGGTGCCTAAGAATTGTCTTCTGGGAGCCTCCTTGTTGCTCAATTGTGGCCTCTTTCTAAGCCAACTCAGTATATAAATACATTACCTTTCCCACACTGTGGGATATGACCCGTGGGAATGAGCTTTCCTGTCACTGAGGGATTACTACCAAGCACCAACTAGCAATGCAACTGGAGAAAGACCTTGACCAAAAGGGGGAAAGGTTAAAGACAAATGTGTTTTTATGGCTAAGAGACTTCAAAGTGAGTTGGAAAGTCTTCCCAGATGTTTTGTTTATTCATGTCTCAGCAGGACCTCATTTTCTAACAAAGTAAATACTACCTCAAATAGCAAGGCTCCTGAGGGCTATGCAGACATCCAGGCACTATAGTCAGGGCAGATAGCTCAGGATTATTGTGACTTGCCAGTGGGCCCTATTTTGGAATTTATACTCCCCAGTGAGACAGAGTTGTTCTCAGTTGTGGTTTCCCTACACATGGCTCTTCTGACACTTCTGTTGGAACCTATATTTAGTAGTAGAGTTGATAGGTGTACATCCAAGAGACTTAAATCTTTGGGCTGTCCATGTGTCAGCTCGGCCCTGAATCTCAACAGAGTTGCAACACCTACTCTCCAATTCTTTGGATTCACCCAGGACAACAAACAAGGAGATGATGATGGACAACAAACATCCCAAGGAGCTGGGAGAGTCTACTACTGCAAGCAGGAGAGTTCCACCAATCTATCCTATGGGGTCAAGGCCCCTTCTGAATTAGAGGTGGAGTGGGCATCGCTATCCCAGAATCCTCAGGATGGGGAGAGAACTATGGGTCCTAGTGGACTTACTGGTACTGTGCTATAGACTTGTGATTCTAGCAATGTAACATTTTATATCATTGATATGGACACAGTGACCACTGGAGGTTCTTAGGGCAGGGAGAGGGAAAAACAAGCGTAACTTGGGAGCATTTTTGGGATTTGGGAATTGTCCTGAATGACATTGCAATGACAGATACAGGGCATTATATATTTTGCCATAACCTACAAAATTGTGAAGAGTGAGTGTAAACTACAATGTAAACTCTAATCTATGCTTAGTGGCAATTCTTCAAAATGTATTCATCAATTGTAATGAGCATACAACACTAATGAATGATGTTGTTAATGTGGGAAAATGTGGGAGGTGTAGAGAGAAGGGCATATGGGAATCTCCTTTATTTTTATGTAACATTTATGTAATCTAAGTATCTTTTAAAAAATAAAAAATATTTTAAAACTCCCATACTGGGTCATGCCCTACTGAGGTGATCTAGTCTAAAAGAATTTCCCATAAGTGAATCTAATCAAAAGGTCCAAAGTACAATAATTTTACTTGCATAGGAATAGATTAGCTATAAGAATAGGATTTTCTGAGACCTACCCTGATTCAAACTGCCACAATATGGCAGCACTTCTTTAAGAGCTAGCCTAATTCAAAGAACAAACAGACAATTTCCCTCCCTTCCTGGGATTCACTTTCTAGTTGGCAAGACTGACAGTAACATTTGACATTGAGATCATCAGCAGGTGACACACCCAGGAAGTTAGGGGGGCACCCTCACATCCCTCTATGGTGGATGCCAGGATCAACTGAAAAAAGAGAGTGCATTTGCTTCAGGTGTGACTATTTTTACCACAGACCATAGTGAAGAGTATGAGGTGTGTCAGGGAGGGTCTGGCAGTACCTTGGCTGCAATCATCCTATGATTACAGCTACGGACCTATTAATGGTGGTTCCTTTCCTGTGCATTTGTAAAGGAGATTAAGAGAGCAGTGTATAAGGTCTGGAGACTTTAGGAGTTCCTTTATGATGGGAAGCACAGCCTTCAGCCCAGCTTGTGGGGCAGAGAATCCAGGGGGCCAGTGCTGGAAGGAAAACCTCACCCAGATATCCAGACACACTTTGTCCCTTGACATCAACAGGTCAGTCCTTCCCTATTCATGCCACTGGGCCTGGAGAGCCTCCTTTAGATGGGACATCCTCTGCATCATGGAAGGCTGTTTCCAGACCACCTAATGTATTGGGGGACAATTTGTATGTAGTCACAGCAAGGGACTAGGAGAACTTGGCACAAGTGAATTGGGGAAGAGAAGGTCCAAAAACTATGTACATGTCTGGGAATCTGGGACTCCATCCTCATCAGGATTGTTGAGGATTGTAGTAGGAGACATGAAGGTGCCTAAAAAGCATGGTACTAGGGAGATCTGCCTAGCCTAGGAAGCACTCAATGAAGAACAAGGCTTCTTATGATCAGCAGAAGAAACGAAAATGGGGGAGAGAGGAGAACCTGAATCACATCTTCCATTCTGGGACCCTGGTGCTGGTGACAACAGCTCATCTGTAAAATAGGGGGAAATCATCGAGTGCACAGGAAGCTCTCCCTAACAAGAGCAACTGCCCCCAACATTCATCCTTGCTTTTTGACC
>JAQZBX010046497.1:0-20791 GCA_029593785.1 Cabassous unicinctus | reverse complement strand
CAGTTTAGAATTACCTTAAAAATATAAATATCTTCAGGAATCCCAAAATCTATAATTTAGCATGTTTCAGAAAGAACATGTGAATCTTTTTTAACAGTAAATTTTATTTGTTAGTATTTGTTTTTCATCATTTGCTGTTCCCTGTTTCCCATTTATTAGAAATTAAGCTTTGATATAATTTTTTATGCTTGTGCTTATTCATGTCAATGAAAAGACACACAGAGAATGCTGGAGAACCGCACAGCCCTACTTCACTGATTTTGGTAACAAATGATTTAGTCTCATTTGAAAAATAAACAAGTAGACCTTATTATTGGATTACCTTGGTGTGCTTGTGTGTTCCCAGCAACCTCAGTTTCCATTTCATTTCAGTTGCATGCCATTGACCATTAATTGTGGTGTGTCTTTATTATGTCCCCTTTGTGAATACTATCACAAATAAAGCAAAACCTCATGAGGATGGATGGTTAACCATGTTGTGTGTGTTTGGTCTACAGATGTCCCAAATCCTCCCTTTGATTTAGAGTTGACAAATCATCTCGACAAAAGTGTTCAGCTGTCATGGACACCAGGCAATGACAACAATAGCCCTATTACAAGTATGTGATGTCATTTGCTTTCATCACTGATAAACTTAATGGCCATTTTAAGCACTTTATAATATTCAACTTAAGTTCCTCATAGAGATATTTGCTGCATTCTCTGCTTCTTTACTGATAGAACAAAAATACTTCTATTTATTTATGGTCTCTGTTCTTTATGGAGCAGAAGTTATTACTGGCTACAGGAATTGGTATGGGGCACAAATAATTTGATGAAGATGTTAAATAAGCAAATATTTTTTAATTTTGTGTTTAAGATCCATAAGAATTACTTTTCATTTCTACCACAGTAGGAAGATGAATCTTATTCATTTTACCCATTACTTCTGGGAGAAAAGGATAGGAGGAGCAGGTGCTGTAGTCCTCAATGTATATATTAGGAAATTAAGACTTGCTGAGTGTTGGGGATTAAATAATGTCCCCCACAAAAGGCATGTTCACGTCCCAACCCCTGGTCCTGTGAGTGTGAATCCATTTGTAAAAAGGACCTTTGAAGAGGTTATTAGTTAAGGTGCCCAAACTGAATAAGGGTGGGCCTTAATCCAATATAGATGAAGTCCTTATAAGCAAAGGAAATTACACAATGAAGGAGAAGTCATGGGGAGCAGCCAGAAGCTGGAAATCAATGGAACCTGGAAGAGAAAGGAAAAGATGCAGCCATGTATATTGCCATGTGACAGAAAAGCCAAGGAAACCCAAATATTGCCAGCCAGCCAGGAGGTAGCAACCCCAGGAGAAAGCAAGTCTTTTAGCCTCTGAAACCCTTTCATAAATTCCCATTGTTTAAGCCAACCCATTCTACTGTATTTGTTTTAGCAGTCAAAAACTAATACAGTTTTTGGTACCAGGAGTAAGGTGCTGCTATTACAACTACCTAAAAGTGTGGAAATGGCCTTGGAATTGAATAATGGGTAAAGGCTAGAAGAATGTGAGGGTGAAAAAATGAGTGACTTTCTAGAGTCAGTATCATTTTAGAGAATAATAATTCATCGTGAACAGAATGTTGGTAGAAATAAAGATGTTAAAGGTACTTCTTGCTAGGCTTTAGAGGGAAATGATGAATGTGTCATTGGAAATTGGAAGAAAGGTGATCCTTGTTACAAAGTGGCAGAGAACTTGGCAATTGAATTCTGGTGTTGGATGGAAGGTAGAATTTGAAAGCAATGAACTTCAATATTTAGCTGCGATTTCCAAGATGAGTGTGGAAGGTGCAGTCTGGTTTCTCCTAGCAGCTTATAGTGAACTGAGAGAGGAAGGAGATAAACTGAGGATTAAACTGTTAAGTACAATCAAAAAACAGAAATTGATTATTTGAAAATTTCTCAGCCTATCCAGATAACTTGCTCTGAGACTAGGACCAGAAGCGACTCCATCAGGGACTTCCCTGAGTTTTCAAGAAGTGACTCCCCACAGGACAGAGCTCTAGGTGAGGGTTTAACTGAACAACCTTTTGCTAAAAAAGGTGTACCTGAACATGGATCTAGAAAGTGAAAGTCAGGATTGGAAATGCAGTTATCCAGGAAGGAACTGTAGAAAGTTCTATTGTCTGGTGGTTCAGATTCCCTTAAATTGCACACAAAGTCAACAAGATTTTTGCAAAATTTGTATGAACAGAAGTAATGCCTGAATGGAACAGAGAACAGACAATTGAAGGAAGAATGACTTTAAGGGCAGAAACATGGAATTTGAGGTCTGAACCAGCGAGATGTCCCCAGGCTAAGAGAGCAGGTCCACCCCATGTGTACAAAGGGTAAGTCTGCCCCTGTGCTTGGAGGAGGCAGGCCTTGTGCCCCATTGTTCAGGGTAAGTGCTACCAAGCCACCGATGGCAGTCAAACCTTGAGATCTAATGAAGTTTGCCCTGCTGGGTTTTGGACTTGTTTGGCACCCATGACCTATTTTTCTTCCAATTTCTCCCTTATGGAATAGGAATGTTTATGCTATGCCTGTCCCTCCATTGCATACTGGAGCAGATAACTTGTTTTCTAGGTTTCACAGGTCCATCAGACAAATGAATTTTGCCCTGGGATCATGCCCATAAATGATTTAGATGAGACTTTGTACTTAGCATCGTTACTGAAAGGCCTTAAGACTTTAAGGATGTTGTGTTGGAATTAATGTTTTTCATGTGAGAAAAACATGTCTTTTTGGGGTTCAAAGGGTGAACTGTTAGGGATTGAATCATGCCCCCCATAAAAGGCATGTTCAGTTCCCAACTCCTGTCTGTGGATGTGAACCCATTTGAAAATAGGACCTTCAAAGATGTAATTTGGTTAGGTGTGCCTAATTGAATGAGGGTGGACTTTAATATAATATGACTGAAGTCCATATAAGCAAAGGAAATTGCACAAAAAAGGAGAAGTCATGGGGAGCAGCCAGAAGGTGGAAACAGAACCCAGAAGAGAAAGGAAAAGATACCACCATGAGCTTTGCCACATGACAGAAAAGCCAAGGAAACCCAAAGATTGCCAGCCAACCAGAAGATACCAATCCCTGGAGGAAGCAAGCCTTCTAGCCTCTGAAACCGCAAGCCAATAAACTACTGCTGTTTAAACCAACCCTTTGTATGGTGTTTGTTTAAGCAGTCAAGAAACTAATACAGTGAGTAAAGTGACTTTTCAAACCCACAGTTGGTAACAGAATATCAGGTCCCTTAACTTCCAACTTAGGTCTCTTTCTTTCCACTAGCCCCCTCTATACAGTGTCACATTCAACAATATTAGCTCCTCAACTTGATAGCATAAGCCTAGGGAATAAAATCAGTGAGGGACCATCCCATCAGGATACTGGAAGCCCTTAATAAAATTAGACTATAGCTAGCTCAGAATTTTAATTGTAAAACTGAGAGATACTTAAAAGAGCAGACACAATCATGTCCCAACCCTGAATATATTATTATCTTCAGGAAGATATTGCAGGAAGACTAAATACTCTCTGGTGATTACCTAAAATTATACTGAAATGATATGTGTGTTGATTTATTGCATCTTCTGGTAAAGCATAATATTTCCAACAAAATTAAACAGTAGCCTCCTCTCTATTTTTTTATACTTCTTTATTAACTGAATTTTCAGTGTCTTTGATCAGAATATTCACTGAACCATGCTGAGCCTTCCTGCTAATTCAATACATTAACCAGAGTTAGCTGGTTATCTAGGATGCTTGGAGATTCTTTTTATCTGTGTTAAAAGATGCCATTAGATTCCAAAGTATTTCCACTCATTCATTCGTTCATTTATTCATTCAACACATATCTATTGAATGCCTACTATGTGCCAGACATTGTTCTAAAACAAAACAGTCAAAAAATCTCTGTCCTCATGGAACTCATATTTAATTATGGACACAAACAAGGTAAAATTAATAATATGTATTATCTTATTGTATATAATGTCATCATATGCATGTGTACATGTGTGTGTAGATATGTATGCAACACTCTGCAAGGAGTGTTAACTGACACTCGGGCATCTGCTGCAGTGTTCACACTGAGATCACACTCTCCCCTAGCTACTCCCAGTGAGTGATGGAGCCCCGTGGCAGCCCCCCTATCTGAGCCATCCCCAGTGCAGGACTGCTCTAGTGGGCAAACTTTACTGTGGGGCTTTCTATTGACCCGGACGAGATTTTCTCAGAGCATGCTGTAGTCCTACCCAATTCACCTCCTTCTTCCTCCCCGCTTTTACAGACGTGAGACCTGAGTTGTGGTCTGTAGTTACTCCCTGCCTACTCCTGCTTGCTCTCCCTTTTATAAATCTCTTGCATCTCTAATTCTGCCTTATCTGCTTCTTAGAGGACTCACACACATATATCCATATACATATGGCTTGAAATTGCATGTGTATGTGTGTCTATATGTATGGGGAGGGGGGGTTCAAAAAACAAAGCAGGAGAAGGCAATAAAGAATTTGGAGGAAGTGAATAGGGTGGTCAGAAAAGGCCAAACTAACATTTGAGTATGTGAGTAAAGACATAAGAAGGAAGGTGAGTGAGCATGCCATGCAGTTATCTGGAAGAAGAACTTTCAGGGAGAGCAAAGAATAAGTACTGCAGAAAGGCTCTGAGACAGGAGGATGCCTGCTGGGAGACCAGTGTGACTGGAATGAAGTGGGCAAGGGGAAGTCAAGTGGGAGAGGAGGTGGAAAAGGAAAAGAGTTGGTGGGAGGGGAGGGGATGTGGATTGTGCAGGGCTTTGCAGGCCCTTGCAAGGGTTGGGAAGAGGGATCTGAACAGAGATGTGATGACTGGATCACTCTGGCTGTTCTATTGAAAATGGTCAATAGAAGGACAAGAGTAAAAACAGGGATTTCGGTTAGGACCACAATTCCCAAACTGTGTGCTGATGTGCCTTGTGGTACTGCAGCAAACCCACAGGGGTGCCTCAGGATATTTTTAATTTTTGAGGAAAACAGTAACATCTGTCAGACACCACATGGACTATTAACATGAAGCAGTGTACAGTTTCCGCATTATATTCTACACGGTATTTTGATAACATCATTTATCGCAGCATTTGCTGTGATAAAAAGTAAGTACCACATGAAAATCAGTGTGAAACAGGAAAGGAAGTTAATAGTATGCAATCTGTCTATAACGTTTGAGAAGTTGTGCAGTGCCCAATAGGCTATAAGTGTTAACACATAAAAACTTATTAAGTTGTATGGACCTAACTATTTACTAAGTGGAAACATTGTGCATTTCTTTTAGGCTATGAGAGCCTTGAAAAAAAACATTGATACCCCATATGTATACACTGTACACTATCACCTGAACTGACAGTTTAGAAACTTCTGAATTAGTAGATATGCAATGATTCTAACAATAGATGATAATGGTTAGAATGGGCTGAGAGTATGGAAGTCCTGAGAAATGGTCAGATTCTGGATGGATTTTAAGGTACAGTCAACAGAACTATTGTGACTGTGAAAGAAGGGGAGGCGCCAAGAAGGACTCCAGGGTTTGACCTGAGTTGTCACTACCAGTTGGGGAGGAAGAGTAGGCTCAGTTCTGGTCATATCCAGTTTAAAATGCCCTGATAGACAACCAAGAGGAGTTGTTGAATAGGCACTTGGCTATCCAAGTTCGCCATTAAGGTGAGACACCTGGGCTGCAGATAAAAATGTGAAAGTCATTGGCTTATGAGACAAGACCTCCCAGCAAATTAGTGTAGCTCAAAAGGAGAAGAACTCCAAGGACTGAGCCCTGGAGAACTACAAACATATAATATTTCTAATTCATCATTGTATCTATAATTCATAGCATGGTACCTGGCACATAGTAGACAATCAATAAATATATAAATACCTATTTTTTACATGTATAAATGACAAAATTTAGTAGATACAAAACATGTATATATGACAAAATTTAGTAGATACAAAAGGGTATGCACTGAAAAGTAAGTTTTCCTTCCACCCCTGATTCCCAGTTCCTCTGGCAACACCAATGTTATGAGTGTGTATCCTCTGAGAGGTAATACATGTACATTCAGGCATTTACGTATGTGTATATGTCATAGTAAACCATTTTTCTTTTACCCAAGTATCATATCCAGCACACACTCTTCAATACCCTGCTTGGTTTCACTTAAAATATTTTAGAAATCATTCTGTGTCATTATATATGGATTAGTCCCATTCATTTTATAGCTGCAGAGTATTCCACTGTGTGGATGTGCCATAGTTTATTTAATCAGTGTTCCATTGTTGGATATTTAAGTTGTTTCTAATGAGGTTGTTTTAATTGCAAACAATGCTACAATGTGGATTCTTTTTCATGTGTCTTTGAGCATATGCATGAGCATATTTATTCAGAGTAAAATGCTAGAAGTATAATTTCTCAATGGAATGGCATGTAATGTTAAATATTGTTAGATGTTCCCAAAATGTCCTCTGTAGAAATTGTACCAACTGATACTTCCGGTGAAATATGAGAATGCCTGTTTCCCTGTGTCAGAGTCAATAAGGTGTGTTAAACTTTTTGATCTTTGCCTATCTAAGTGGAAGATGGCATCTCACTGTATCTAATTTAATTTCTTCTATTGTGAAAAAATTGACCATTTTTCATATAAACTTCTCTAGGGATATATGGATCACTTGTGAACAGTTTTAAGTAACTAAACTCAGCATACTAGAGAAAGAATACCAAATATTATTAGGTATTCTTAAGTATTGGGGATGGTGCTGGAACTCAAAAATCAAAACATTTTAATGGAAATTTTCTTAGAAGTAAAACAGTGCATGTCTGGCTATTCTTGTTAGATTGCCCTGTTAGTTATCCCTAGCAACTGACTCCCTGGGTGACTGAATTCACTGTTTTGGGTTTGTGTGTGTGTTTGTGTGTCCGTTGGCCAGAATTCATCATTGAATATGAAGATGTAATGCATGAAGTGGGGCTGTGGCACCACCAAACAGAAGTTTCTGGAACCCAGACCACAGCGCAGCTGAAACTGTCTCCTTACGTGAACTACTCCTTCCGAGTGGTGGCCGTGAACAGCGTCGGGAGCAGCTTGCCCAGCGATGCTTCGGAACAGTATTTGACTAAAGCAGCAGGTAAAGCAAGACTCCTGGAATATGAAATAAAATAAAAAAGTTTTCCACTATTTGAAAAAAAGAAAACTTATATATACGTGGCTGCTTACCTTCTAGAACCAGATAAAAACCCCACCGTTGTGGAAGGACTCGGATCGGAGCCTGATAATTTGGTGATTACATGGAAGGTGAGCTATGATGCTTCCAACTTTCCTCACTATATTTTAGCATGAAAACAGAGTGTCATTTTAAAAAGATACCTGGATTTAAATACCATTTACTTTTTGAAATATATATATGTTATATATCTTTATATATTTAAGAGACAGTATTATGTGGTAGTTAAATATGTGGTCTCCGGAGCCAAAAAGCATGGGTGCAAATCCCAGCTCTGCTACTTCCTAACTCACTGTATGATCTTGAGCAAATTGTTTAACATTTACATTACACATCTGTATAATGGGATTAATAATAGAACCAACCACATAAAATTACAGGAGTTAATGCTTATGAAGCACCTAGAACAGTGCCTGGCACATACATGTGCTCAATATTATCATCTTCATAGAGAACCCTCTGGAGGGCATGCACCAAACTGTTCCCAGTAGGTAACTTGTGTTTTGTTTTGTTTTGTTCTTGCTTATCTGTATTTTCTAGATTTTAAAAATTAACATATATTTACTTGTGTCATTTTAAAAATTGTTTTGGATAGATACATACATATATACTGTATGCATACATGCATACATATATATGCATGTATTTGCATAAATATATACATGTAGAAACAGGATAGGATGACAGGCTAACCGTTTTTTTAAAATAAAGAAAGAAACCATTCATGAGGTTCAGTCTCCTAGTAAAATGGACAATGATGGGCTATCACACATCATTTATAAAGGAATGATAAATATATATATACCGAAAAATATATTATATAATATACATATAAAAAATACATGTAAAGGAAACTGTACGATCAAAATGTTTTTAAGTGTCATGCCCCTTTGGTTTGACTGTTCCAAGATAATAATTTGCAGACTTTGAAATGCTGATTACAAACAAGCTTTGAATCTCATCACAAATGTGAAACGATAAAAGCTCCCTAGAGAAAATTGTTAATAGCTTGTATCTTAGAGTTTCAATGTTCACTTTCTTTAGTCTGGGAATTGAATTTGGCTGTTGCAGTGAAAGATTGTGCGGACAATATGTTCTCTACACTCTGGTATTTGGCTTTTCTTGTAGCCCTTGAATGGTTTTGAGTGTAATGGACCAGGCCTTCAGTACAAAGTTAGCTGGCGCCAGAAAGATGGTGATGATGAATGGACATCTGTGGTCGTGGCAAATGTATCCAAATATATTGTCTCAGGCACACCAACCTTTGTTCCCTACCTGATAAAAGTACAGGCCCTGAATGACATGGGGTTTGCTCCAGAGCCAGCTGTCGTCATGGGACACTCCGGAGAAGACCGTAAGTGAATCATGCTGTTTCATTTATCCTCTTGTGAAAAACTAGGTTTATCCCCAGCAAAATGGACTTACCCCTAGAGTGAATGCCTAGGCCATTTCCAGGGTGCTTAGGTTGGGAGGGAGGCAACAATTATTTATGCTTTAATAGCTCTGAATTTAAACAGTCTGCTATGTAAGAAAGAGATGTTCAGAAAGTTAAAGGTGATTACTTAAAATATATATATGTTGTTCTCACAGAGTCAAATGAACAGATACCAAAAAATCTACTCTCGATCCTTGATAAGCCATAAATTGGGCTGGGCATGCCTGAAGCCACAGGTATTAGTGACAGTGACATTTTTGCATGAAATTCAAAATGACACTGATACTCCTACCCCTGCCCTGTCCTCTCCCTAGTCCCGATGGTGGCTCCGGGGAATGTGCGTGTGAGTGTGGTGAACAGTACCTTAGCCGAGGTACACTGGGACCCGGTGCCCCTGAAGAGTATCCGAGGACACCTGCAAGGCTATCGGGCAAGTGAAGGGTCCTTTCATGTTCTTTTCTTGGGCATCAGGGAAGGCCTGGCGAACTCTTGTCACACACGCACGCAGCATGAAGTTGGAGAGTTCCCTTGCTTTATAGCCTCAGGCAGGGCCGCATCTGAAGGAGTCCAGTTAGTGATGAGTCAAAATCTCAATGCGTTTAAAGTGAAAATTAAAAAAAGTTTTCTCCATTTTCCTCACAGATGATCTAACATTCTGCCAACTAAAGATTTAGCATGTCACCAAATAGTGAAAACTTATTTTTAAAGAACTAGAATATAACAAGTTGCACTTAACTTTAAAGCAGCACCCACCATATATGTTGAACACAAAATTATCCTGAAAATAATTTAGACTTGTTTAAAAATAATTGAGATTATACTTTAAGATCATGTCAATCCCAACGAGTCATGCCTATGGACATCAATTATCTTTGTTTTAAGGAAGCGCAGAAAGACTGATGCATAGAGATTTTGATTGGTAGGCAAGGAACTGTTTTTGCACACATGGAAAAAGGCACTACTTTGATTTCTAAACCCTGACCCCTAGAGGTCACTTTTTCTACTGTATCATATTCATTTTTTTTTTTCCTAGCATTGATAGATGTTCTTGAAAATACCTTTAAATTTCTAAGAAGAATTTTAGAGGACTTAATAAACAATTCTGTCTTGGTAACCAAAGTTAATCAATACTTACTTTAAGAATATTTTGTACAAGTCAAGGGCACTTAAATCATTTTATTGTCTTCCATTTGCCTCATGTTCCGGAGTGTTGTACTGTATCATTCAATTCGCTTAAATTCTTCCTCCAAAATAGTATTCCCCAATTTATCATGTTTTCTTAATTTAATTCTACTATCTGTTCTTCTCTTGCCTTATCTCTTGCTTCAAAATCAATATCCTTTGATTTTACTGGTAATTTTCTTCTAAAATGCGCCAAGGTAATGTTCTGGATATGACAACAAAACTTTAATTTTGTGAGTGTGAGGAATCCTGTTTACTCCTTTGTACATCACTGACAGTTGTCCTTCCTGTTTCAGATTTACTACTGGAAGGCACAGAGTTCATCTAAAAGAAGCAGACGTCACATTGAGAAAAAGATCCTCACCTTCCAAGGCAGCAAGACTCACGGCATGTTGCCCGGGCTGGAGCCCTTTAGCCACTACGCAGTGAACGTGCGAGTGGTCAATGGAAAGGGGGAGGGTCCCGCCAGCCCTGACAGAGTCTTTAATACTCCAGAAGGAGGTATGGGATGGACATATCTCTGAGATCCTAGGAACATATGGCACGGACTGGGCGGGCTCTGCATGACAAAAGGGTCTCCAGATAAAGTATATTCTGAAACCAAATGTGATCTCCCCATAGATGAACACAGCACACACAGAGTTAGCAAAATGTCAACTCATTTGTGACCTAAGGTGTACGTGGAAGGCATCAGAACACAAATGCTGCCCTAAAGTCCTCTTCTCTACTTTGACTTAAAATTCTTCTCTATACTTACACTGTCTGAACCTCACTAATTTGATGTTTATTTGGGTCATTAACTTTCTGACCTGGAGAAAATTATATAGCCTCTGTACCTTAGTGTCATCATCTGAAAAGTATGAGAATTAAATGTGATAACCTCAAAAAAATACCTGAAAAAGTAAATATTTTCTCTAAGTTATAGTTCACTTCTCTAGCACCTTTCTCAGAGCACCTTCATAGTTTATTCTGAAGTGGAGCTGAATTAGGTTGGAAGTCCTGACAAAATGGCTGGGGAAGAGAAGGGAAAATTTATTGCAAGTATGGGCCACTGCAAGAAGAGTAGGATCAAATGTGCATTGATGTAGGAGTAGGGGAGGAGGAGTTTGGGCTCAGGATATAGCAAACTTGAGTGAGTGAGAGAGAAAGAGGGTACCATATAGTAAGAAAGATAAAGATTTTAAATGACACTACAATGGGATTGACCTGTTTTGAATTTTGCACCAATCCAGCCATGAAAATGAGCCAGATAACGCCAATGGATTCCTTAGGTATTTCTGATAAAAGCAGCTCACAGACGCATCCTGCTCTGGCTCATTGTTAAAGGGCCATAACTTTGGCAGCTGCCTGAGAGCCTCTGAGAATAATCCTAAATCCCAACTCCCATCCCATTACAACTGTTGTCCTTGGTCTTCCTGCCTCCAGGGAGAATCAGGGCTCCTTCTCCTCGAGGCCTTCACTAGTGTGACCCCATACTGTTCTTTAGGTGATTCAGGGGGAGCTATCACAGAAAAGATGATCAGGGTACAAAAGGATAAAAATGAGAAGAAAGTATATTTCTGAAGACACAGAGGTAGGAAATAGCATGGCTTCTTCAGGGAACTGCAAGTCATATGGCGGGGAATGATGAGAAGAGAGAGGAGGGTCAGATAAGAAGCGTGATGGTCTTGAATTGTGCATATTAACCTGGAGCCCAGAGGTGTCTGGGGATTGTAATCTCCTAGGGAATCAATGAATGGCCTTCAGGAGCTCCATGAATTCCCTAAAATTAAATTAACAAAGGGGTCTGTGATTCCCCAAAATTAAGAACCACAACATGGGATGGGAAAGATTAAATGGGTTAAATCTACAAAATGTTATTGAGCGTCTTCTATCTTCTGTGCTAGTGCAAAGACCACTGAGGGCCTGAAATTGGGGCAATGGTGGAGAGTAGGGAATGGATATGGGTGAGATTAAGGAGTTGGAATTGACAGGACTTCAGGTCCCAAGAAATGGTGTAAATGAGGTAGAAGATGACATTCCCATTGACTTCCTGATCTCTAGCTATAGTGATAGGATGGGCTGTGGTGCCATGAATGGGCTTAAGGAAGATGATATGTTGGGTAGGTTGGGGGCAGACAGGTAACCATTATGAGGGAGAGCTGCCACCATCCATCATCCTCATGAAATGAAAGAAGACTGGGAACATTTCCTCCGGAAACATGCCAGCCTCTGCCCTAGAGAACCTGATGTCTCTTAGGCCTTTTCTGGGATCAGGACTGTGCCAGCACTGGGGCCTTTGTCCATCACTGCTGGATCCTGAGCAGCTGTCAGCTCATGATGTAGGAACAGCACTGCACCTGGGCAGCCTGGCCCCCACCCAAAACCCAGCAGGCAGCGTGTTCTGGCTGTTTGGAAGACACCTGGTTTGTTGGGGAAAACGGTCCTTGATGGCCCAGAACCCAGCTGCATCCATTCAGAGGTCTGGTTAAAATCATTTCACTTGGTGACTAATTTGCTTTACTAAGACACCACTCATAAAATGAATAACTACTTTAAAAATAGGTGACTTGGTTCCATATGAAAGCAGTTTTTGTGTATTTTGAGAAGATGGTTTTTAATGAATCTAAATGGAAATTCTGAGAAAAAAAAGGCAGAGAATGGTTAAATGGGTACCCATTGCAGGTTTGTATTCATGTATTTTTAGCTGAATGAGAACAAGAATGAATTACAGAAAACAAAAACCATGAGGAATTGTGTGAATGTGGTAAAATATGCCATTTTAACACATTTTGAAACATTCAAAAATCTTTGTGTTGACCGTATGTTCTCATTTTAAGTCCCTAGCGCCCCATCTTCTTTGAAGATTGTTAATCCAACACTTGACTCTCTCACTTTGGAATGGGATCCACCAAGCCACCCAAATGGCATTTTGACTGAATACACCTTAAAATATCAGCCAAGTAAGTTAATTGGGAGGAGGGAAAAGGAAACGCATTTAAAAAAGAAAAAACTTATCTTAAAATACAAGCTGGTTATTTCTTTGTATCTGTATATATATGCATATGCATGTATATATATGTCTTCAAGTGTTAATTCCAGAAGGAACTTCAAATTTTACCTTTTAAAGAAAAATGATTTGTCCTATAGTCTATTGAAAATTAAGTAATCTGTAGAATAAACAGGCCTTTGAGTGTGGCTTAAGGTGGCTACTATCAATAGATTAAGTAGGTGGTATCTATAACTAGAAAATGGTAAGAAAAGGAGTTCCATTGGCACAGGGCCCCTGAAAATAAGGTCTAGAGTTAATTAACAATATCAGCTGCAAAAACAGTGATAAGAAATGATGTAATGATTCAACTATAAAATTCCCCTAGCTAATAAGCCAATGGAGAAAATATTTCCCTTTGTTATGCTATAAAAGATTATCACTTAGTTGTGTCAGGCCAAGAGTGAATAGTATTATAAAAGCCAGTATAACCCATGTTTGACATTTTGGGTTGACACATTTATTTTTAATAATATTCCTATAGCAATTAATTGTGAATGCACTTGTTTGTTATTTCTTCTTAACAGTTAATAGCACGCATGAATTAGGACCTCTGGTAGATTTAAAAATTCCTGCCAACAAGACACGTTGGACTTTAAAAAATTTAAATTTCAGCACTCGATATAAGTTTTATTTCTATGCACAAACATCAGCAGGATCTGGAAGTCAAATAACAGAGGAGGCAGTAACAACTGTGGATGAAGGTAAGATGGGTATGTATAAAATCCATATACTTATAAGTGGCATGAATCAAAAACTTTTAAGTTAAATTTAAGTTAATTTATACTTTCTCTTTCCTTCTTAACATGGAGTATCCATCTTACCTAACTAAATCAAATGCTTATTTGTAATTTATCATTCACATATATTATAAAGTCAATTATTTAATTCATATTAGAATAATTATTTGATATTTGCTTTCCTAGTCTATGTGAAACTTTTAAAGTTATATTAAAATATTGCGATGGAAAAGGAAAATTGCAATATTTTGCCACACTTTAATTCAACATTCAAGGTAATGTGTTTTTCAATCTACAATTTCATATATATGTACAGACACTCATATATGCATACATATAATTTACATATATATGCACACATAGACACACATACCTCTATACACATAAATATATGTAGTTTTCCTTCTAGTCCTGATTCACTGGAAAATAATTTGCTAGTCTGCTTATTTTTTTTTCACTTTTTTTCTTTTTTAAAAGATACTTCAATTACATAAATGTTACAGAGAATATATAGAGGATTCCCATATGCCCCACTCCCCACACCTCCCACATTTACCCTCATTAAAAACATCCTTCATTAGTGTGGTACATTCATTGCAATTGATAAACACATTTTGGAGCATTGCCACTAAGCATGTATTATAGTTTACATTATAGTTTACACTGTCTCCCATTCGACTCTGTAGGTTATGGCCGAATATAAAGTGGCCTGTATCTGTCATTGTAATGTCATTCAGGATGATTCCAAAGTCCCAGAAATACCCCCCGATTACACCTGTTTTTCCCTCTCCCTGCCCCTGAACATCCATGGATCACTACCTCCACAACATGGTATTTCTTCCATTGCTAGAATCACAATAAGTCTGTAGTAGAATGCTAGTAAGTTTATTTTAGTCCATAGTTTGTTTCCCTATCCTGAGGACTCTGGGATGGTGATGCCCACTCTACCATTAATTGAGGGGGGCTTCGATCCCATACATCCAATGGATGGGACTCTTCCTTGCAGCTGTAGGCACTCCCAGTTCCTTGGTATGTTGTTTGTCCATCATCTCTTCCCCGTTAGTTGTCCTGGATGAGTCCTTTGAACTGAGAGTTAGTCCACTTATTGATTTAGGTTTTCTAGCAAGGAAAGCAGAACATTTACTAAATAATGCCTTGATTTTGTGTTTGAGTAAGAACCTTTGTTATTTCAGTATGACATCTGGTACAGAAAAAGAAAAATAGCCCCATTAAAGAAAAGGAATTAATACTTCCTTTCATACTTTTAAAAATCATTCTAAAAATTCCAGATTCAATGAAAATGATCAAAAATGTTGTAAAAGATTTTCTGTTCCTGCTTGTCTCTAACTTGTAGAATTGTCTATTCATTTGATTATCTTCCATGGCATAAGAAATTGACATTTCTTCCAAAATATTGGTTTAAAATATCCTAAGCCTTCCTAGATAATAGGCAAGCATGAATAAGTGCCTTAAGTAATGTGTGGATTTGATGACTAGGTAAGTTTGGGAGCACCAATGTATCTTTGCCCTTGTATCTGATGTGGCAAACATCATTCTTCTTGCATGCTTTAGCATTTTAATAAGTGTTTTTATATCACTACACATGCTCGTGGGTATGTTACATCTAATTACATAGTGTCCTATTTCTGTTTCCCTTCATTAAAGCTGGTATTCTTCCACCTGATGTAGGTGCAGGCAAAGGTAAAATAATTCATCTGCATGACTTTATACATGTGTGAATTTAGAATGTTAAATATGGGGAAGTGCAGCATGGATAAAAAAGGGAAAATAAAATATGCTTTAAAACCAAATGAAAGATAATAAAATGAGAACACCTTGGCAGATTTTGGCTTTAAAATTGGTTCCTAGTCTTTTTTTACAAGTAGAAAGCCACACATAGAACTCTCCCAAAAATTCCACTCAAGATTTATCCCTGGTACAAATTCTAATCTTAGCTATTAATAATATGATTGTGGTTGGATCAGACAGGACCAAAACTGTGGATTTGTCACAGATCCTCTATATGGCCATGCCACAAATTAGGGGTTCAGAAGTATTTGTCCTGTGATAAAAACATCTTGTGAAAAATCAGATCAACTGAGCTTTCCGTTCTAATCCGATTTAGCTGCACTCCTTGTAGACACAGTGTACACTCCGCTGGCATTACATTACACTGTCCATTTGGAATTCAGTTTAGTAGTACCCTCCCACTGGCCTGGAGCTAAAACTCTCCCAGTTGGAATCTGCAACAAGCCTGTCCTCCAGCCAGCCTGTATGCTTTGCTCATTTGTATTATTCTATCCTGTCTTCACCAAACTGCTCAAGTCTCCTCCTTCAGGGTTACAGCCAAAAACCCACAATTGATAACTTTTGTCCTCCTTTATTTTTCACAGCTCCCTAGGTGATAAAGATTTGTTGGGAGAAGGGTGCTTGAATAAATTGTAATATGTCTTCTATCCGTGGCAATCCCAGAAAGCCCACAATCTTTAATACTTGGCTCTTGGTTGATAAGTTAGCTTTTTGGGGAACAGTAGAGACCCTACCACAGAGCACAACTTTTGCGTGAAGTACTTGGATTCAAAGGTTTTCTTGAGCTTAGATGAAATTAGTACAAATAGGAATGAAGGAAAAACAAAAAGAAATAAATGTTTTATCCTAAATAGTCAAATCTAGTAGAATTAGGCCTGATACATTTCTTCCATTTTCTTAGAAATCAGCTTTTATTCAGAGCCATGGTAGATCAGATAGATTTTGGAGTAACTAAATAAGAGCTCTATAGCCATTTTCAGTATAATCAATAATGAATTATGTATGTGTTTTTAGACTTGAAAGTACAAAGTTGTTAAAATTCAAAATGTCCACAATATTTTAGGAAGAGGTAAACCTTTTATATAAATACTTCTTTCCTGGAATAATTAGGTATCAGTAATTAAAATCTTTGATTATTTTATAGTAATTTACCACTGTGTTCCACTCATATCCTTTAATTGAAACATTCTAGTAAAAGCCTGGCCTGTTTTCCTATTGTAGTGAGCATGCCATTGTGGCTATACCTGGAGATGGTTATAGAGTAATTGTGCTGCTGTGATGTGAATCCAGGCTTTTCCATTGATTTTTCATTTTTAGAAGAGGAAAAAAAATCACCTCTCCCCACCCCTCCCCATTTTTCATAAATTAAAACTAAAAGAAATCTTTATTAAATAGTTTCGGTTTTACCATTTAATGTTAATAAATCAAATTGTGAATTGCAATTACAGAAACAAGCAAAAAAGGAGTGTCTGAAGTTCTTTGAGCCCCAATGTTAAAATCTTACTGATCTCAGATAAGAAAGAAAAGTGTTTAAATAAAGAAAAAATCTAAATACCTTATTTTCTATATTGTTTCTTTAATTGTACAGCAGTAATTAAACATTGTTTATATAAAATGACATTTGACCATGGTAAGATTTTAAACTTCTCAAGTTTAATTTGTTATCCTGGGTTTCCTTCTTTAAAAAATATTTATTTTTCAATCTAAGAATGAATTCTATCCTCTTCTCTATTACTCTTCTCTAAGTGGCGTTTAGATGCTCTATGAAAGAGGAGAAAAAAATTATCTACCTTTCTTCCAAATTTAAATCTTTTTATATATCTTTTATATTTTATTTTAAAATAACAAGAAAAGTAGTAAATTAGAGATGAATTATTGCAAGAAAATATGTGTGAAATCCTTAGTCATGAAGCACCAGCCTCTAAAATGATTTTAAATTCCCTAATGATTAGGAAGGGAAAAGAGATGCACCTGAGCTTACCTTGTTTTTAAGTCTTTCTTACATATTTTGAGAAATGTTAAAGAAACCTGAGCTTTTAAATAAATAACTACAAAAACATTATATAAACCCTGCAGTAGAAGCAAGGATAATTCAATTAACTTTATTAAGCCATACTAATTATTTTTCTTACCATTCTTCCCAATATCTTTATAATGAACATGGACATGCTCTTGAGATCTTCAGGAACCATTTATTTTGATCCATTCGTTTGGTTAGAACCCTCAGTATTTGTGTAAGAATTGTGGCTGTTTGGCAGTATTTGTTGAATTTCTGTGTCACTTTAAGTCATTTCAGGATCTGAGGTTCTGGGAAAATTGCCAGAAGAAATGTGACTGCATCTAAAAATATGAACAGAAAGCATGTAGATATTGGATTTGAATTATGTTCCCTGGGATTTTACTCTCTCACCCTCAGGACCAACCATCAGAACACGGTGGAGTGACTAGTTAGACTGTACAAATACAGAGAATGGGGAGAAACTAGGGAGAATAAAGAGAAACAAAATGGCAGATAGGAACTAACCTGGATTCTTGACTGAATTAGCAGACTGCTGTGGTCAACCAGCTAGGACTGAGCAGAGAAAGGCACTGAGGAGAGGGTGATGTATCCCCCCTGTGGTGAGACACTTACTATAGTATTATACCCAGAGATGGGTCCACTGCTACATTAGGTCAAGAAGCAAGGACAATGTAAAGAATCAATAAACCAAATTTAAAGTTTGCAAGTTCATTTGGTCTAAAGAATAAGAAAAAGAAGGGGAGGGAGATAGAATAAGACTGCATAGTAGGTTCAATTGGTTCAACAGCAAATGTTAATCTGGCATGTAAAATATACTAGCCTTAAATCTTGCCTTTGATGTTCTCAAAATATGGCAGAAAAGACCAACACGTAAGAAGAGTAATGGGTGCTCAACTAGTAATAAGAACAAAATGCTGTCAGAACATGGAGGAGGATCAGGAAACCCTTTGTAGGGAAGGTGATATTGAACTGGGCCTGGAAGGACAAATGGAATTTTGGGCAGGGTGGTGGGGAAAATGGGGTGATTCCTGGCAGAGGGGCATAAGCAAAGGTATGGGGTTTGAAACCTCACAGGATGATTGGATTATATACCAAGCAGTACAATTTGGTTGAAATGTAGAGTGTTTGGAAAATACAAGAAGCTGAGATGAGACTGAAGAGGTAGATGGAGCCAGATGTGAATAACCCTTAATGACCATGAATGCCTTACTAAGGAATTTGGGTTTGCCTGTGGGCAGAGGAAAGCCATCCAGGTTTTATGCAGGGAGGTGACAGGATCAGATTTGTAGTGCAAAAAGCTAACGTGGGTAACTGTACTGGTGGCTACCCACAGAGAAAGGCTTTTAAGAAGGACTAGATGCAGACTGCTGGGAAAGTCCAGAAGAGAGATGACACCAGTGGGTCCCATGACCGGCACATCATAGGTGCTCAGTAGTTATTTCTTTAGTGAATGAGAAAGTGGACGAATGGGGATTAAAAGGAAGGAGAGTTAGAATTCATGATAAAAGTGGCCAAACACATAACCTTAGGATATCAGGATATCTTCTCTAGCTGTCTTCTCCTGGAAGTATTTTGCTATGTTTCTGCCTTGAATATCTTCCATAATTACTCCAAGACTAAAGACTTCATTTCCATGATTCTAAAATTTTTAACTATGTTCTTTGCCACTTATGTTTAATATAAATGTACATATTTACTGTCTCTGTTTATTGATCATATTCCTATCATCTATACCATTAAAAAGAAAATCTCAGAAAATTAAAATTAATTTGGTTCTCAGAAGGACTCTGCATAATTCAATAATCAGTGTTCTCTCTGCTGTTTTCCTGTTGCCTAGCATAGAGGGACACAGAAAACACATCTGTTGTCGAATTGTATTTCAGTGGTCAAGTGTATCACTTTAACTTCCTTAGTATACTATTCTTTTTGATTCAAAGAAATGCTATTTTGTTATATTATTTCAGTAGAGGCTTTTAGCTTCTAGACTAGATGAAATATTTTGGAATTTAATTTTAGAGTCTGAGTAAACCAATTGCACTTTCTGATTTACTATCCTAGGACATTTTCTCTGGGATAACAAAATGATTTTATTGTTTATTCTTAACTACCCAAGTTAATATATCTGTAAGTATGTCATTTTTAGTTTAGGCTGCTAAGGTAGATCTGATGGAATTGTCAGTGTCAGATACTCAAAATATTTTTTAATGACTTTAGATGTCTTTAGTCAATAGCAAGCATCATAGACTCTCCATAATTTGGTGTTTTAAGAAGCTATTTAGGTTGCACTGTGATTTTTCAGAACGTGACGTGTAATGAGCACTTTGCAGGTAAGACTGTCTTGCTCTCTGCAATGCGACAAGTGAAATCATTCTGACTTCTTTTATTTCTTCTTTCTTCTCTTCTAATAAAGCATATTTGGCAATTCATTTTGCAATGTCTCTTCCAGCATACCCTAACCATCCAGCATTCTCTAAAGCAGGAGTTCCTCACCTGGGGTCCATGAACTCCCCAGAGTCAGATTCTCAAAGAAGTCTGTGACCCAAAGCAGGTCAATGTTCTAAGGAACATTCTTTCTCACGCCAACACAAATTCTTTGAAGACCCACACTGATGTGGCAAATAGACTTGAAAAGCAGCCACATGACTTTCAGTTTTACCTTGCAATCTCTGATAGTCTATGACCTTTGTCCTCTGCACTGTTCAACAATCCTCCTCTCTGCCATGTAGCAGTAAACGAAGACTGATATTTCCTGGGTCCATATCTACTGGATGATAATTAATGTTATTTGGGACCCATATAATAGAACTCATAACAATATTATTATGATTATTTATATTAATTTATTTCCTAATGCTGTAATATAATAAATGAAAAACTTTCTGTAATGAAAGTGAAGTATGAGTGAACCTTAAATGTCAGCAGTAAATTCCAAATTAATTTTATTTGCAAAACTTTAGAATATTTAAACTTATTTTATATTTGTATGTATGGTACTACAATTTGATCGTTTCTTTTATTTATTTTTCTATTGTATATTTAGTTCAAGCAGTAAATCCCAGGGGCAGCAATCTTCTGCCCCAGCTGCTGAGACGTATGCCAATATCAGTTGGGAATATGAGGGACTAGAGTGTGTGAACTTTTATGTTGACTATGGTGTAGCAGGCAGTAAGAAACAATTTCAGGAGCATATGTGGCTCAAGCGGTTAAGCCCCTGCTTCCCACATGGGAGGTCCCAGGTTCAGTCCCCAGTGCCTCCTAAAAACAAACAAATAAACAAACAAACAAACAAAAAAAAAACAGCAAGCAAACAAATGAAAAAAACAACTCAG
>JAQZBX010046496.1:0-20753 GCA_029593785.1 Cabassous unicinctus | reverse complement strand
GGGATCAGGGGACCTCACTCCATGTGGAATGCAGGCAAGTTTATTTAGATTGAAGCTACTTTTTATACTTCAAAGCTGAAAACAAAAGTAGGGAGTTCTTCACTAGGTTCTCAGCTTGGTGCATGAGAACGCTACCTGTTTGTGAGTTCCCAGACAAACTTTCCTGGGAACTTAGACAATAACATCTGTGTGGGGAGTTTATTCTGCTCTGCCTCCTCCCACTGATATCTGCAGTATGCAGTGTCCTTGGAGACATTTGCTCTCTACCAGCAAGCATGCTTTTTGGATGCTTAACCCTTTATGCTCTGACTCTCAGCATCTTCTCCAACACATAAGTTTCTTTCAAGTTGGTGTATGCAGCTGTTGCTCTTTCTCCATTCTTCTATGAATATTCTGGTTTTCTGAGTTTATATTATCACAACAGTACTACAAACAATGCTTCTTAGACTCACATATCCTCAGGCACATGTGCAATATATGCACCAGGTGTGCACCTCTGGGTTGCCCTGCTGGGTTTCAGGGTGTGCCCACACACAGCTTTAACAAGTAAGGTCAAACTGAAATCCAGTGATAGTGAAGCAACACACACGTGTTACATTGCAGCTTCTTCAGTTGTTCCTCAGCTTCTTCCCATCCAACCCCTCAATTTTCTTCTGGGATTGAAGAGGCCTACATCATTTTCAACACCATTAAAAATCTGTTGAAACTTTAATTTTTAATTAGCCTGAGAATTATCTAGCATCTGCACCCTCTGAAGTTTTCTGCATACATTGCACTGTCTCACAACCTCACTTCCATTCTTGTGGGCCCTGGGTCCCAGAACTTTCTGGCATTCCCATACTGTTTTTAGGGTCACTAGCCTACTCATGCTCAATCTGGTGATGTTATTGCTGTAGCCAATGCTGTAATGTGAATTTTGTCATTTCCTTCCTGACAACAACAGGTTTCATCTTGGCATTGCTCTTTCTTTAGCTGACCCAAGATTGGAGAAGGTGAATGTAGAACTGGAAGCAGGAGACCAGAGTCTGTGCCTGAAACCCAGGAGGGGTATAGTAAGAGCAGCTTCCTCAGACGGTCAATGCTGGAGGCCAGGTAAGAAGGGAAGGGAAAAAGGACCAGGAATTCTCCTCTCTGTGCCCTGACTCCTCTTCGGCACAAGACCCTAAGTCCCATGCATTTATCTGCCCCTGGCCACCTGGCCAAACCCTGCCTGAGACAGGTACATCATACGGAGGCATCTGTGACTTGATACTAGTCCCCAAACTATGTGATTCTCCTGCCTGACTCCCTGTGATGCAGGCCTGGCTGGCCAAGAGCACTTCCCACTCTGTCTTACCAGTACTCATTTCTACCTAGTCTTGAGACACCCACAGTTAACAGGTGAATTCACTGGGCAGCAGCATCACACTGCCATTTGGGAACAGGGCAGCTCTCCAAGGGTGTTTCCCAAGCTGTTTGAGTTTGTCAAGTGCTGCCAATGCAAATTACATGAAATCAGTTGGCTTTAATTGGCATTTATTAGCATTAAAGCTTGCATTTCTGAGGCTGTGAAAAAGTCCAAATCAAGGCATCCTCAAAAATGCTGTCTTAACACGGGTCAGCTGCTGCTGGACTCCTGCCAAGGCAAAATGTTGGGCATGTCTCTGTCTCTCTTCCATCTCCTCCAAACTAACTTTCTCCCTGTGCTAAGAAGTGGGCCATCAAACACAATTGCTCACACCTCTCCCTTCTCCTCTGGCCTGGATGTCTTCAGCTTCAAGCTGCTCCAAGCCTCCAGCCTCTGGCATCTCCCTCAGCCTCTCTGGGTTTCTGGGTCTCTCCACAGTTGTAGGAGATCTTGGAGCCCTCTCCCACTTTGCAGGGTAAATGTGGCAACCCTCTTTCTCTGTGTGTTCCATGTATGTAGGACTTCAGCACAAAGATTGTGGTCAATCGTGGTTCATGAAATCTAATCAGAGGCCCTTAACTAAACTAAAGCAATCTAACAAAAAGTGACCTAATCAAACTATCCCTTCTCTGAATCTAACCAAAATGTCCTACATACAAAAGGCTTACTGACACAGCAATTGGTAAGTAAGAGCATACTTTTTCAGTGTCCACACAAGACTCAAATGACGGCATTAACCCAGGGCACAGGGATCAAGAGGAGTCTCCTAAGTCCTGGAGAAATGGGAAATCATGAAGCAGTGGCTGTAGTTTTGGTGTGGCCATCATTGGGTAAAATGTGGTGCTGACCACCGTTGTATTGTCCCCAGAATAGCCCCAAGAAGAGCTCAATATACTGTGCTTTCTCCACCAAATCTTAGATTCAAAATCAGATGTGTAACTCAGAGAGGTGTGCCATTATTCTCATTCCTTGAGCCAGAGCGCACAGATTTTGCCTGGGGAGTAGTGGGGACAGGAAGCAGGTGGTAAAACTGAAAGCCCCTAATTTCTTCTCCAAAGAACTGATTACATTTACAACAGAAAGGAGAATTTCAACCCTAAGGGTGCTCTCAAGAACAGTGGAGATCCTAGAGGGCCAGAGATTTAATTCATCTCAATCCTTCAGGAAGAAGTGAAAGAAATGCTTTTACAGATGAGTAAAAACTAATAAAGTTTGCTAGCAGCAACTCACTTTAAAAGAATATTCTTCAGGCAGAAAGAAAATAATCTCAGAAGGTTCAAGTTTCAGGATAGATCGAAGAACAATATCTCTTAATTAAATTCATATATCTAAATGACTATTGAATGGATAAAGTAATAATGATTCCCATGGACAAGGACATCAATAAAGTGTTAAAAAACACCATAAAATAATATATAACATAAAATGTGTAAATGGATATGTAGTAGTTTGATATTGTTATGAATTCAAAAAGTGATATGGGATTATCCTTGTAAACTGGTCTGTTAATCTGGGCATCATTAAGTTATGATAAGGGCATTGACTGGGACACAGTCAGTAGGGCATTGAGCCCCACCCACTGGTGGGTGTGGTCTCAAACATAAAGACAAATGACAAAGGACAGAGTTGAAGTAGTTTTGATGTTGGAGTTCTGATGACCAAGGACAGAAGGCCCTGGGGAAATGAGACAAGCCATTCCCCTGATAGTTCACAGCTGTCTTGATGAGAGAGGAAAACCTTACAGAGTCTCATAGTCTACAGCTGACTTTGTGGAGGAAACAGAGGAGCTGAGCAGAGGGAGAAATACAGACCTGCAAAGAGAGGAACCCAAGAAGCCTGAACCCTGCAAATGTTGGCAGCTCTCTTGCTCCAAGACATGGTAACAGATTTTGGTGAAGGATGAAACTTATGTTTTATGTCCTGTTAACTGTAAGCTTCTACCCCAAATAAATACCATTTATAAAGATCAACAGATTTCTGGTATTTTGCATCAGCATCCTTTTGGCTGACTGACACAGGATATAAAATGTTTTAAAAAACATTTTTGGCAAGTCAAAAGAAGTAATACTAAGTGAGATATGGAAAAGCAAGCAAAAATGTTAAAATTTCCCCGGTATACTTAAAGAATATTAATTAGTGCATCTCATCCAAATACATAGAAGAAAGAAAAATTCAACAAAAATAGTGCAAGAGAAAGTATTCAGGATTTCTGGGGTGGCCAATTTGGCCTTTTCTCTGGGGCCACCTTACCCATGCATCATTGGAAGCTGCACCTTTCCTATCCTTCAGAAAACTGAGGGTTCCAGTGTTGATTTATGGGGTGTTGTTTTGTCCCTATCATAAATCAAGTCCTGTATCACTTCCCCGTTTCCTAGTTATGAAGTCACCAAACTGGATGTGATGCTCATTTGAAGCAAGAAGAGCCATGAATGATAGAACAAATAAAAAGGAGATATTGATGCACCTCCCAAATTGGATGCTTAGATTATTGATATTGGATCTTTCCTCTTTTCTAATGAATGCATTCAATGCTATAAATTTTCTTCTAAGCACTACTTTTGCTGCACCCCATGAACTATGAAGAAGCATGGGACAGTAAGAAGCAGAAAGAAGCACATAACAAAAGACTTGTGAATGAAACTATATCCACCTCCACAACAGTATAGACTGAAGATGAAGGCAGAGAATGTAAGAAAGTTGGGAATATATTTACTCTGACCACAAGCATTGTTTCCTCAAAATAACACTTCTATGAATGTAACTTCACTTTGATGGAATTTGCATCATGCTTACCTAAGCATGAGGGAATCTGTGTAATGAAAAAAGAATGAAGACAATGAATTTTGCCAGTTACCCCACATGTTAGTCCACCCTTTAAGTGTAATCTGTGTGAAGTTTTCTTGGAAAATTAACTTCCTGAGGTTACCTGAGAATTAAGACTTCAGAGAAACCATTTGGGATTTCATGAATTTGAAAAAAACTAGAGTCACATCAAAGAAACATGCAGGAGTAAAACCCTGTGTATGTAAGGAATATTGGAAATCCTTCAGCCAGGAATTAAATCTTATTGAGCATGAAACATTCATACTTTAGTTAGTATTGTAATGAACACAGGAATGCTTCCATCTGGAACAAAATTCAAACTACAGAGAAACTACAGAGAAACCATATGAGTGTCCTGATTGTAACTTGCTTTTTACAGTCATTTTTTTACTCCTCATTTTAAATGCAATACAGGGGAACAAGCATAGAAATGTAATACATGTGGGAAAGTTTTCAACCTGACACAAAACTTCTTTATTCATCAGAAAATTCTTGCTGAAGAGAAATCATATATATGTGGGAGAGCTTTAATTCAAATGTCAAATCACATATACAAGAGATTTCCTACTGCAAAGAAATCCTATTCATGTAAGGCATGTGAAAAAGCCTTTAGGTACAAATTATATCTCACAGAACATGAATAAAACTCATAGTGGACAGAAACAAAATGAATGTAAAGAATGCAGAGAAGCCTTCAGCCAAATGGAATAGTTCATTAGACATCTTAGCATTCATTCTGGAGAAAAACCCTATAAAGGCAATGAATGTGGAAAAGCCTTCAACCAGAAGGAAAACCTCATTAACCATCTGAAATTACATGCTGGTCCTGCTCCTTTTGCCCAGATACATGTGATGGATCTGGGAAGACTTTCATTCAGAAATCAAGCCTCTTTACACACTAGAGAAGACCAACTGGAGAGAAACCCTATATAAGTAAGGAATGTAGGAAAGCCTTCAGTAGCAAAGTAAATCTCACTGACCATGAGAAAATTCATAGTAGAGGGAAATCCTAAATATGTAATGAATATGGAATAGCCTTCAGCCAAAGGCAGTATCTCATTAAATATTACAACATTCATACTGGAGAGAAACCCTGTGAATGCAATGAATGTGAATCTCCAAAGAATCTCCACCTCCAGTCTGTGCAAATTCTTGCCAAACTCTTAAGGAAGCTGCTGTGATGTGCAATTCAGGATGTCTTTCTCCTTTTCAAAAAGTGCACTTGCAGTTTTTTTCTGAGATGTTCCTCCCACATATTCTTCCACACTCATCTGTTCAATTTGTTACCACTAATTTATGCATCAGAACTCGAGATTTCTCTTAGTATATGTAAAGATGGACTTTCCACTTATTTCAAATTTTCCTGGTTGTTTCCACTGGTTCTGCAATCCATTACATTCTGGGTAAGCATTTAAAAATTTACCATTTTAAAATTAATGCTGCCAATTATTGTAGCATTTTCTTATAAATTACCCCAACAATTGTATTTTTTCAGTTTCTTCACCTGATTCTGATGTGGATTCAAGTTAAAAACCCACTGAACTACAGTGGCCTGCTTTCTACTTATCTCCAATTTTCCTTCTTACTTTAAATCAGAAATGATCCTTTCAAAGGAAAGCAGGTGTGGCTCAGTGGATAGAGCCCCCGTTTACCATATGGGAGGCCCGGGTTCACATCCCGAGACCTCCTTGTGAGGGCACACCAGCCTGAGTGGTGCGGTGGGCTGATGCAGCAACCTCACGGCAGAAAGTGGGTGTGGCACAATGGATAGAGCACCCGTTTACCATATGAGAGGCCCTGGGTTTGCTTCCCGGTGCCTCCTTGTGAGGGCAGGCCGGCTCGTGCGGCGCCGTGGGCTGATGCGGCAAGACCTCACAGCAAGGGGGAGATAAGCAGACACAGAAAAGACACGCAGTGAATGGACACAGCAGCGCAAGCAGCAAGGGGGGGGATAAATAAAATAAAAATAAATAAATCTTTAAAAAAAAAAGAAATGATCCTTTCATAATTAGATGATATACTTCTAATATCAATTATTTAAAGAAGTCAGAAAATTTATTTATATTCTTAAGTTGTACTCCAATATTGTTCTCATATTTGATCGGGTGTGGGATGGAGGAAATTAGAGAATGCATGTATTTACAAACAGAAATGTATACCTAAAAGAATCTGCCAATGCAGATAATTCTGAGGAAGGAGGAATTTGGGTTGAGGCTAGAGAAGGAATTTTGCTATTTTCCATAATGTTCATAATTTATTTTTATAATCTTTTCATGGATAATTTTTATAAATAAAAAGAAATTATGAAAATAGTACACAATAAAACCATGCAGAATGGTTGATTTCAAGATATTGATTTTTATCTGCAACATTAGTGTGGGGGCATCTCCCCTCACCCATTGCAAATACAGTCACCCATAAAGGAAAAGTGCTCACTCCCATCGGCCCCCTCCCCAGCTTCCTGGACAGGTGGAGGCCTCCCTCAGCAAGAGTGAGCACGGAGCACGAGGAAAATGGACATGACATTCTGAAGGCCACACTGCTCTCTACACATATCCTGTTAGAGGGCTGATAAAACCACAGGAGAAGACATACTTCCTGCTGCTTACTTCCCAGTGAACACCCACTATAGTGACTCACATCACTAACTGGGGCTGTGAGTGCTGAGCACTCCTTTCACCCTGTCCTACTTTGCAAATCCAGAATCCATCATGCTGGTTTTCATTGGGGATCTGAGAGTTTGGCTCCCAAACAGGACATTCCCTCTCTGGCTTGGGGGAACTGCAGTGAACAAGTGTTACATTCCAGCTTCTTCAGTTGTTCATCAGCTTCTTCCCATCAAACCCATCCGTTCTCTTCTGGGATTGAAAAATCTCCATCATTTTCAAGACTGTTAAAAATGTGTTGAAAATTTATTATTTAATTAGTCTGAGAAATATCTGGCATCTGCACCCTCTGAGGTTTTCTGGAAACTGCACTATCTCACAATCTAACTTCTATTCTTGTCAGCCCTAGGTCCAAGGTTTTTCTGGAACTCCCATACTATTTATTAGGGTCACTGGCCTAACGGTGCTCATTCTGGTGATGTTATTGCTGTAGCCAATGCTGTAATGTGAATTTTGACATAATTTCTGACAGCAACAAGTTTCAATTTGGCATTGCTCTTTCTTTAGCTGCCCCAAGATTGCAGAAGGTGAATGTAGAACTGGAAGCAGGAGACCTGATTCTGTGGCTGAGACCCAGGAGGAGAAGAGTAAGAGGAGCCTCCTCAGAGGGTCAATGCTGGAGGCCAAGGGAACCAGGGAAGGACAAAAGGAGCAGGACCAGGAAGTCTCCTCTCTTTGCCCTGTTTCCTCTAATACACAAGACCCCAGGTTCCATGCTTTTATCTGCCCATTCCCACCTGCCAAATACCTGCCTAGGGTACTTATGTCATACTGGGACATCGTTGACTTTATACTAGTCCCCAAACCATGTGACTCTCCTGCCTGACTCCCTGTCCTGCAGGCCTTTCTGGCCAAGATCACTTCACACTCCATCCTACCAGTACTCATTCCCACCTAGTCTGGAGATACCCACAGTTTACAAGTGAATTCACCGTGCAGCAGGATCACACTGCCATTTGGGAACAAGGCAGCTCTCCAATGCTGTGTCCCTAGTTGTTTGAGTTTGCCAAGCTCTGCCAACACAAAATATCAGAAAAAGATTGGCTTTTATTGGAATTTATTAGCCTTAAAATTTACATTTCTGAGGCTGTGAAATGTCCAAATCAAGGCATCCTCAAAAATGCTGTCTTAACAAAGGTCAGGTGCTGCTGACAAGGCAAAATGTTGGGCCTGCCTGTCTCTCTCTGCCTTCTCCTCCAAACTCATTTTATCCCTGAGCTCAGCAGTGTGCCATCAGAAACAATTGCTCAGACCTCTCCCTTCTCCTCTGGCTTCGATGTGTTCAGCTTCAAGATGCTCCATGACTCCAGCCTCTGGCCTTTCTCTCAGCCTCTCAGGGTTTCTGTGTTTCTCCACAGCTGTAGGAGATTCTGGAGCCCTCTCCCACATGGCAGGGTAAACATGGCAGCACTCTCTCTGTGTGTTCCATGTATGTAGGACTTCAGCACACTCATTGGGATCCCTCCTGGTGCCTGAAATCTAATCAGAGGCCCTTAAATAAACTAAAGCAATCTAACAAAAAGTGACCTAATCAAACTGTCCCTTTTCTGAATCTAACCAAAATGTCCTACATACAAAAAGCTTACCCACACAGCAATGGGTTAGTAGGAGCATACTTTTCCAGGGTCCACACTAGACTCAAATGAAGGCATTAACCCAGGGCACAGGGATCAGGAGGGGTCTCACAATCTGGGAGAAATGGGAATTCATGAAGCAGTGGCTGTACTTCGAGTGTGGCCATCATTGAGCTAAATGTGGTGCTGACCACAATTGCACTTGTCCCTAAAATTGTCCCAAGAAAAACTCAATATACTGTGCTTTCTCCACCAAATCTTAACTCCATAATCAGGCATGTAACTCAGAGACATGTGCCATTATTCCCATCCCCAGAGCCAGAGTGCACAGATTTTGCATGGGTTGTGGGGGGGCAGGAAGCCGGCTGTAAAACTGAAAGCCCCTAATTTCTTCTCCGAAGAACTGATTACATTTACAACAGAATGGAGAAATTCGACCCTAAGGGTGCTCTCAAAAGCATTGGAGACCCAGGGCCTGAGATTTAATTCATCTCAATCCTTCAGGAAGAAGTGAAATAAATACATATACAGATGAGTAAAAACTAATAAAGTTTGCTAACAGCAACTCACTTTAGAAGAAATGTAAAAGAATATTCTTCAGGCAGAAAGAAAATAATCTCAGAAGGTTCAAGATTCAGGATGGATTGAAGAACAATATCTGTTAATTAAATTCATGTATCTAAATGACAATTGAATGGATAAAATAATAATGATACCCTTGCCCTAGGACATCAATAAAGTGTTAATATACACCATAAAATAATATATAGCATAAGATGGGTAAATGGATATGTAGCAGTTTGATATCATTATGAATTCCAAAAAGAGATATTGGTTTATGCATTTAAACTCATTTGTTAATCAGGGCTTGCTTAAGTTATGATAAGGGCATTGACTGGGCCACAGTCGGTAGGACATTGAGCCCCGCCGCTTGGTGCATGGGCTCTCAAACTTAAAAAGACATGCCAAAGACAGAGCTGGAGGAGTTTTTGATGTTGGAATTCTGATGAGCTAGGACAGAAGGCCCCAGTGAAAAGAGAAAAGCCATTCACCTGACATTTCACAGCTGACCTTGTGGAGAGAGGCAAAGCTTAGAGAGCCTCAGAGTCTACAGCTGACCTTGTGGAGGAAACAGAGGAGTTGAGCCCAGAGAGAAATCCTGCCCTGGGAAGAGAGGAACAGAAGAAGCCTGAACCCTGGCAAATGTCGACAGTTGTCTTGCTCCAAGACGGGATAACAGACTATGGTGAAGGAAGAAACTTTTGCTTTATGGCCTGGTAACTGTAAGCTTCTACCCCAAGTAAATCCCCTTTATGAAGACCAACAGATTTCTTGTATTTTTTCTATCAGCACCCCTTGGGCTGACTAATACAGGATATAAAATGTTTTAAAATACATTATTTGGCAAGTCAATAACAAATAATAAGTGCAGATTTGGAAAGGCAAGCAAATGTCTAATAATTTCCCCGGTAAATTTTAAAGAATATTAAATAGTGCATCTCATCCACATAAATACAAGGGAAAAAAAATGAACAAAAATAGTCAGACCAAAACAAAGTGTTCAGGATTTCCTGGGTTGCCATCTTGGCTTTGTTCTGGGGCCACCTTACTCATGCATCTTTGGAAGCTGCACCTTTCTTATCTTTCAGGAGGTTTAAGTTTCCAGGGTTGATTTATGGGGTGTTCTTTTGTCCCCATCATAAATCAAGTGCTGTATCACTTCCCCATTTCCTAGTTATGAAATCACAAAATTGGATGAGATGATCACTTGAAGTAAGAAGAGCCATGAATGATAGAACAAATAAAAAGGACATATTGTTGCACTTCCCAAATTGGAGGCTTAGATGATGGATATTTCCTATTTTCTAATGAATGCATTCAATGCTATAATATCCCTCTAAGTACTGCCTTTGCTGCACCCCAGAAACTATGAAGAAGCATAGGACATTAAGAAGCAGAAAGAAACATGTAACAAAAGGCTTGTGAATGAAGCTATAACCACTTCCACAACAGTACAGATTTAAGATGAGGGCAGGGAATGTAAGACACTTGGGAAAATATTTTCTCTGACACCAAGCATTTTTCCCTCAAAATAACACTTCAATGAATGTAACTTCACTTTGAGGGAATTTGCATCATGCTTACAGAAGTATGAAGGAATCTATGTAAGGAATAAAGAAGGAAGACAATGAGTTTTGCCAGTTTGCACCACATGACAGTCCTCCCCTTTAAGTGTAAAGAGTGTGAAGTTTTCTTGGAAATTCAACCTCATGACATACCTAATAATTAATCCTTCAGGGAAACCATTTGGGATTTCATGAATTTGGGAAACCTAGAGTCACATCAAAGAAACATGCAGAAGTAAAACCTTCTATATGTAAGGAATATTGGAAATCCTTCAGCCAGGCATTAAATCTCATTGAGCATGAAATGTTCATACATTAGTTAGTATTGCAATGAACATGGGAATGCTTTCATCTGAAACAAAACCTCATGGAATATGGGAAAATTCAAACTAGAGGGAAACCATATGAGCGTCCTTAAAGTCGTCTGTTTTTTACAGTCATTTATTACTCCTCATTTTAAAAACCATACAGGAGAACAAGCATAGAAATGCAACACATGGGGGAAAGTTTTCAACCTGATAGAACACCTCTTCATTCATCAGAAAATTCTTACTTAAGGGAAATCATATCTATGTGGGAAAGCTTTAACTCAAATGTCAAATCTCAGCTACAAGAGATTTCCTACTGCAAAGAAACCCTATGAATGTAAGGCATGTGAAAAAGCATTCAGGTACAAATCATATCTCACAGAACATGAAAAATCTCAGAGTGGACGGAAAAAATGAATGTAAAGAATGCAGAAAAGACTTCAGCCAAAAGCAATAGTTCATTAAACATCAGAGAATTCATTCTGGAAAAAAACCCTACATAGACAATGAATGTGGAAAAACCTTCAATCAGAAGGAAAACCTCTTTAACCATCTGAGACTACATGCTGAAGAGAAACCCTAAGAATGTGATGGATGTGGGAAAGGTTTGATTCAGAAATAAGTCGTATTGCACACCAGAGAACCCAAACTGGAGAGAAACCCTATATATGTAAGGAATACAGGAAAGCCTTCAGTAGCAAAGCAAATCTCACTGACCATGAGAAAATTCATAGTGGAGGGAAACACTATATATGTAAGGAATGTGGAATAATCTTCAACCAGAAGCAGTATCTCATTAAACATTACAAAATTCATACTGGAGAGAAGCCCTGTGAATGTAATGAATGTGAGTCCCCAAAGAATCTCCACCTCCAGTTTGTGCAACTTGATGCCAATCTTTTAAGGAAGTGGCTGTGACTGTGCAATTCAGGATGACTTTCTCCTCTTGATAAAATGCACTTGCGGTTTGTTCTAAGATTTGCTCCTCCCACATCTTCTTCCACACTCATCTGTATTCTATTTGGTACCACTAATTTATTCATCATAACTCCAGATTTCTCTTAGTTTATGTAAAGATGGGCTTTCCACTTATTTCAAATTATCCTGGTTGTTTTCACTGGTTCTTCAATCCATTACATTCTGGGTAAGCATTTTATAAATTACCATTTTAAAAATAATGCTGCCTATTATTGTAGCATTTTCTCATAAGGCACCCCAACCATTTATATTTTTTCTGATTCTTCACCTGATTCTGTTGCGGATTCAAGTTTAACAGCCACTGAACTGCAGGGGCCTGCTTTCTACTTAACTCCAGTTTTCCTTTTTATTTTAAATCAGATATGATCCTTTCATAATTAAATGATATATTTCTAATCTCAAGTATTTTAAGAAGTTAGAAAATTTATTTATATTCTTAAGTTGTCCTCCAATATTTTTCTCATATGTGATAGGGTGTGGGATGGATGAAACCGGAGAATGCATGTATTTACAAAGAGAAATGTGTACACAAAAGAATCTGCCAATGCATATAATTCTGAGGAAGGAGGAATAGGGGTTAAGGCTAGCGAAGGAATTTTTCTGTTTGCCATAACAGACATAAATTATTTTTATAATCTTTGCATGGAAAATTTGATTATAATTTTAAAGAAATTATGAAAATAGTACACAATGAAATCATATCAAGTGGTTGATTTGAAGGTATTGATTTGTATCTTTAACATTACAGGGGTGTGCACTTCCCCTCACCTTTGCAAATACAGTTGCCCATAAAGGAAAAGTTCTCACACCCCTCTGTCCCTCCCCAGCTGCTTGGATGGGTGGAGGCCTCCCTTAGCAAGAGTGAGCATAGAATATGAGGAGCATGGATGTGACCATCTGAGGGCCACACTGCTCTCTACACATGTCTGTTTAGAGAACTGTTAGCACCACAGAAGAAGATGGACTTCAGCTGCTTACTCCCCAGGGAAGACCCGCTAGAGTGACTCACATCACTAACTGAGGCTGTGAGTGCTTTGCAGGCCTTTCTCCCTGTCCTCCTTTTTGGATCCAGAACCTATGAAAATGGTTTTCACTGGGGCTTTGAGAGTTTGGTCCCCAAAGAAGACATTCCTGCTCTGGCTTTGGCGAACTGCAGTAAATACATGTTACATTCCAGCTTCTTCTATTTTTCATCAGCTTCTTCCCATCCAACCCCTCCATTTTCTTCTGGCATTGAAGAGGTCTGCATCATTTTCAACATTGTTAAAAATGTGTTAAAATTTAATATTTAATTACTCTGAGGAATATCTGCCATCAGCACCCTGAGGTGTCCTGCAAACATTGCACTGTCTCACAAACTCACTTCTATTCTTGTCAGCTCTAGTTCCCAGGACTTTCTGGGATTCCTGTACTATTTATTATGGTCACTGGCCTAATGTTGCTCATTCTGGTGATGTTATTGCTGTAGCCAATGCTGTAATGTGAATTTTGACATTTCCTTCCTGACACCAAGAAGTTTTATCTTGGGATTGCTCTACCTTTGGCTGTGCCAAGATTGGAGAAGGTGAATGTAGAATTCAAAGCAGGAGACCTGAGTCTGTGCCTGAGACCCAGGAGGGGTACAGTAAGAGCAGCCTCCTCAGAGGGTCAATGCTGGAGGCAAAGGGAAGCAGGGAAGGGCAAAAGGAGCAGAAGCAGGAAGTCTCCTCTCTGTGCCCTGACTCCTCTGTGGCACCAGACCCCAGTTCCCATGCATTTATCTGACCCTTCACCCCTGGCCAACACATGCCTGAGGCAGGTACATCATACTGGGGCATCTGACACTTTAGACTAGCCCCAAACCATGTTACTCCCCTGCCAGACTCCCTGTCTTGCAAGCCTTACTGACCAAAAGCACTTCCCCCTCCATCTTACCAGTACTCATTCCTGTCTAGTCTGGAGATACCCACAGTTTACAGGTGAATTCACTGGGCAGCAGCATCACACTACCTTTGGGAACAGGGCATCTCTTCAAACCTGTTTCCCAGCTGTTTGTGTTTGCAAGTGCTGCCAATGCAAAATACCAGAAATAGGTTGGCTTTTATTGGAATTGATGAGGGTTAAAGCTTACAGTTCTGAGGCTGTGAAAATGTCCAAATCAAGGCATCCTCAAAAATGTGTTAACAAGCGTTAGCTGCTGCTGGACTCCTGCGAAGCTAAAGGTTGGGCTTGCCTGTCTCTCTGCCTTCTACTCCAAACTTTCTTTCTCCATGAGCTGAGCAGTGGGAATTCAGACACAATTGCTCTCACCTCTCCCATCCCCTGTGGCCTGGATATCTTCAGGTTCAAGTTGCTCCATGACTCCAGCCTCT
The DNA here is from genome assembly GCA_029593785.1 of Cabassous unicinctus. NCBI lineage: Eukaryota > Metazoa > Chordata > Mammalia > Cingulata > Chlamyphoridae > Cabassous > Cabassous unicinctus. The sequence goes on along the minus strand of JAQZBX010046496.1, from coordinate 6,540 downwards.
GGCCTTTCCATCAGCCTCTCAGTGTTTCTGTGTCTCTCCACAGCTGTAGGAGATCCTGGAGCCCTCTCCCACATGGCAGGGTAAACATGGCAGCACTCTTCCTCTGTGTTTTCCATGTATGTAGGACTTCAGAACAATGATTTGGTTCCATCCTGGTGCCTGAAATCTAATCACAGGCCCTTAACTAAACCAGAGCATGCTAAAAAAAGTGACCTAATTGAAAGGTCCCTTATCTGAATCTAAAAAAAAGTCCTACTCACAAAAGGCTTAAGCACACAGCAATGGGTTAGTAGGAGCATACATTTCTGGGGTCCACACTAGACTCAAATGAGAGCATTAACCCAGGGCACAGGGATCAGGAGGGGTGTGCTAACTCTGGGAGAATTGGGAACTCATGAAGCACTGGCTGTACTTAGGGTGTGGCCCTCATTGAGCAAGATGGGATGCTGACCACCATTACACTGGTCCCTAGAATGGTCCCAAGAAGAACTAAAGATACTGTGCATTGTACACCAAATCTTAGCTCCAAAATCAGGTGTGTAAATCAGAGAGGTGTACCATTATTCCCATCCCTAGAGCCAGGGTGCACAGATATTGCATGGGTGGGGGAGCAGGAGGAAATCTGTAAAACTGAAAGCCCCTAATTTCTTCTCCAAAGAACTGATTACATTTACAATGGAATGGAGAAATTCGACCCTAAGGGTGCTCTCAAAAGCAGTGGAGATCCAGGGCCTGAGATTTAAATCATCTCAATAGTTCAGGAAAAGTGAAATAAATACTTATACAGATGAATAAAACCTAATATTTTGCTAGCAGGAACTCACTTTAAAAGAAATGTAAAAGAATATTCTTCAGGCAGAAAGAAAATAATCTCAGAAGGTTCAAGTTTCAGGATGGATTGAAGAACAACATCTGTTAATTAAATTCAAATATCTAAATGACCGTTGAATGGATAAAGTAATAATGATATCCATGATCTAGGACATCAATAAAGTGTTAAAACACACCTTAAAATAATATATAGCATAAGATGGGTAAATACATATGTAGCAGTTTGATATTATTATGAATTACAAAAACAGATATTGGATTCTGCTTGTCAACTGCTTTGCTAATCTGGGCATGCTTAAGGTATGATAAGTTGTTGAGTGGGCCACAGTCGGTAGGGCATTGAGCCCTGCCCCTTGGTGGGTGGGGTCTCAAACATGAAAAGACATCACAAAGTACAGAGCTGGAGTAGTTTTTGATGTTGGAGTTCTGATAGTAAAGGACAGAAGGCCCCAGCGAAAAGAGACAAGCCATTCACTTGACAGTACACAGCTGGCCTTGTGGAGAGAGGCAAAGCTTAGAGAGCCTCATAGTCTACAGCTGACCTTGTGAAGGAAACAGAGGAGTTGAGTGCAGAGAGAAATGCAGCCCTGGGAGGGAGCAACCCAAGAGGCCTGAACCCTGGCAAACGTTGGCAGCTGTCTTGCTCCAAGACAGGGTAACAGATTTTGGTGAAGGAAGAAACTTATGCTTCATGACCTGGTAACTGTAAGCTTCTACCCCAAATAAATAGCCTTCACAAAGGCCAAAAGATTTCTGGTATTTTGCATCAGCACCCCTTTGGCTGACTAATATAATATATAAAATGTTTTAAAACACATTATTTGGCAAGTCAATAACAAATAATAATTGCAGATATAGAAAGGAAAGCAAAAGTGTTATAATTTCCTCGGTAAATGTTAAAGAATATTAAATAGTGCATCCCATCCAAATAAATGGAAAAAAAACCAAATGTTGAACAAAAATAATCAGTCCAAAACCAAATATTTGGGATTTCCTGGCTTGCCATTTTGGCCTTTGTTCTGGGGCCACCTTACTTGTGCATCTTTGGAAGCTGCACCTTTCTTATCCTTCAGAAGCCTGAAGATTCCAGGGTTGATTTATGGGGTGTTGTTTTGCCCCCATCTTAAATCAAGTGCTGTATCACTTCCCCATTTCTTAGATATGAAGACTCCAAACAGGATGTGATGCTCATTTGAAGCAAGAAGAGCCATGAATGATAGAACAAATAAAAAGGAGATATTGTTGCGCTTCCCAAATTGGACAATTAGATGATTGATATTGGATCTTTCCTCTTTTGTAATGAATTCATTCAATGCTATAAATTTCCCTCTAAGCACTGCTTTTGCTGCACCCCACAAACTATGATGAAGCATAAGATATTAAGAAGCAAAAAGAACCACATAACAAAAGGGATATGAGTGAAGCAATATCCACTTCCACAACAGTACAGACTTTAGATGAAGGCAGAGAATGTAAGAAAGTTGGGAAAATATGTTCTCTGATCGCAAGCATTATTTCCTCAAAATAATGCTTCTATGAATGTAAGTTCACTTTTAAGGAATTTGCATCATGCTTATCTAAGCATGAGGGAATCTATGTATGGAAAAAAGAATGAAGACAATGAGTTTTGCCAGTTTGCCTACATGGTTGTCCTCCCCTTTATGTGTAATGAGCATGAAGTTTTCTTGGAAATTCAACCTCATGAGATACCTGAGAATTAATCCTTCAGAAAAACCAATTGGGATTTCATGAATTTCAGAAAGCTACAGTCACATCAAAGAAACATGCAGGAGTAAAACCCTGTGTATCAAAAAATATTGGAAATCCTTCAGCCAGGCATTAAATCTCTTTGAGCATGAACTATGCATACACTAGTTAGTATTGTAATGTACATGGGAATGCTTCCATCTGAAAAAACAAAACCTCATAGAATATGAGAGAATTCAAACTTGAGAGAAATCATATGAGTATCCTGAATGTAGTCTGCTCTTTACATTCATTTTTTATTCCTCAGTTTAAAAGCCATACAGGGGAACAAGCATAGAAATGTAATACATGTGGGAAATTTTCCAACCTGACAGAAAACCTCTTTATTCATCAGAAAATTCTTACTGAAGAGAAATCATACATCTGTGGTAACTCTTTAATTCAAATGTTAAATCTCAGATACAAGAGATTTCCTACTGCAAAGAAACCCTATGCATGCAAGGCATGTGAAAAAGCCCTTAGGTACAAATCATATCTCATAGAACATGAAAAAACTCATAGTGGATAGAAACAAAATGAATGTAAAGAATGCAGAGAAGCCTTCAGCCAAAAGCAATAGTTCATTAAACATCAGGCCATTCATTCTGGAGAAAAACCCTATATAGGCAATGAATGTGGAAAAGCCTTCAAACAGAAGAAAAGCTTCATTAACCATCTGAGAATACATACTGGAGAGAAACCCTATGAATGTGATGGATGTGGGAAAGCTTTCATTCAGAAATCAAACCTCATTACACACCAGAGAAGACAAACTGGACAGAAACCCTATATATGTAATGAATGAATGAAAGCCTTCAGTAGTAAATCAAATCTCACTGAAAATGAGAAAATTCATAATGAGGGAAACCCTATATATATAAGGAATGTGGAATAGCCTTCAGCCAGAGGCAGTATCTCATTAAACATTACAACTTTCATACTGGAGAGAAACCCTGTGAATGGAATGATTGTGGAAAAGCTTTTTCTCAAGTCACATCACTTACTGTACATGTGAGAATTCATAGAAGTGATAAACCTTATGAATGTAAAGTATGTGGGAAGGCATTTTCTCAAAGTTCATCTCTTACTGTGCATGTTAAAAATCATACAGTTGAGAAACCTTATTGTTGTGAAGATTGTAGAAAAGCTTTACTCAGCTCCCAACTCTTGCTTTACATGCAAGAATCCATACAGGTGAGAAGACTTTTCAGTGTAGTGAATTTGGAAAAGCTTTTAGCCAGAAGTCACAGTACATTAGACACCAGAAAATTCATGCACATTAAAATTGCTATGAATTCCTAGAATAAAGAATGCCTTCAGCAGATTCATAACACATGAGTAAAATTCATTGTAAAAATATCATGAATGTGGGAAGCCAAAAAAAAAAAAGCCCAGAACCTATATTCAAGAATTTTCATAAGGAGAAAGATTAATAAAATGGAAATGTGTCCTACACAAATTCATAGCATGCATTATTATTGTTGGACTTTTAGAAGCCTTCTTATTTAAAGACAGGAACAAGTATGGATCCTGCTAAACATCTGCTACTAATCATGGATCTGAATGGAGGTTAAAACTCATGCAGTAAAATGCAAGAAAAAGTGGCATAAGAATTAGAAAGGAAAGGGTAAAATTACCATGCTTAGGTAATATGATACCTTACACAGAGCCATAATTATTAAAATTATTTGACATTGATGCATTAGTTATATAGAATAGAATATATTGTCAAGAAAAATGCACATAAATTTGTGGGAACTTGGCATATGATAGAACTGACATCACAGGTGAGGGAGGGAGTGATGGCCTATTCAAAAAATGAATTCAATGTAATTGGCTCCCCATATGAGGAAATATTAAACCCTGCCATACATTATACTTAAAAATAAGTTCCAAGGAGACCAAAGACTAATGTACACAAAACAAAACTCTAATAAAACTTTTAAAAGGAAATATAGGAGAATGCCTTTCTTATGTAAAGTGTAAGGAAGCATTTCTTAAAATCACAGTTTGAGAATATACTGTAGAACAACTGACACATGTACAAGGAACTATATATCATGCGGTCATTGCATGATTTTTTTTGGGGGGCGATCCGAGGCTGGGGGTTGAACATTGTATGCAGGAAGCTGGCACTCAACCACTGAACCACACAGGCTCCCCTGAATTGGTTTCTTCATTTGCTTGTTTTTGTTTTCAGGAGGCACTGGGGACTGAACCTGGGACATGCCATGTGGGAAGCAGGCACTCAACTGCTTGAGCCACATTTGCTCCCTACAATGTGTAGTCAGGCATGTAGGAAAGTAATGTAGGAACTAATAAAGAAATGAATGAATAAAGGATGTTTGCACAACAGAAAACTGTAGAACAGTTAAGTATGGCAAAACAAATATACAGGCAAGAAATTATCGCAAGCATTTGAGTGAAAAAAATCAAGGCACAGAATGATGCATATACTATGCTACATTTTTGAAAGTTTGAATAAAACAATAACACAGTACTGATTGTGGATTCATATGTGTATGTAATAAAGAACAAAAAATAGTTTGGAACTTTTTAAATGTAGAAGTCATGCCAGTATACATGGTGTTTAAAACCAAGACACTCCAGAAGCAGAATTTGGCACCAAGAGAGGGTTTCATCTCATTACCTTATACTTTACATATAATTCATTCCTTTGTATCCTGCTTAACCTGTTCAGCCAGGGTGGTTCAGTGGAAGAGTTCCTGCATGGAATGTATGAGGTCCCTGGTTTGATTCCCACTTCATCCTGAGAGAAGGGAATACACCAGGTTATTTTTATCAGTTCCTTTTTTTTGTCCCAGGTTTGCTTCCTGGTGCCCCCTAAAGACAGGCAGACACAGAGAGCACACAATAATGGACACACAGAAGATAGCGAGTGCAAACAACCAGGAGGGAGGAATAAATAAATGTCTTTAAAAAAATAAGTGCTTTCATATTTTGAGTTTTTAACAAGAGAAATTTATTTATTTATTTATTTTACCGGGAGGTCCGGGGGATCGAACCCAGGTCCCTCCATATGGGAGACGGATGCCCAACCTTTTGAGCCACATCCGTCCCAGAAATTTAATTTTAATGAATAAATATGACTTTTAAATACACCAACAATTTATTTATTACATTCTCATTTTGAGCAAGTATCACCTCTAAATATTGATTTATCTATATATTTTATATATATATCAATCACAGTGAAACAAAGACATTTCAGTAAAATGAAATTAATTTAAAATAATCTAAATCATCACTGGGTGATGAAAAATTGTCTAACATGGCAATTTTCCCAATTAAAAACAAGATAAATTAAGAAGTCTATTCCAAAAAAAATTATTGACAAGCTTGCCTCGCTTAAAGCCAGGAAGTTAAAAAGCACAGTAAATTTTGGTTTTTTGTGTAAATAACAGTTAAAATTAAAACAATGCAGTTGTAAATTTTTCAACATTTTTTCCAACTATGCTGGCGCTATAGGTAAAATGAACCATTTAAAAATGAATAAAAGGTTTTGTTTAGGGTCCCCACTCTGCCCTTTCCCCTCGGGCCTGTCCCCATCTTACCTGACGGGAAGGCTCCAATACTCTGCACCTCAGTGGTGTCCATGCTCTTCCCTCTTCTTCAAATCTGTCAGAACTGCCAACAGGCTCGATACTGAATCCTTACAAAACCCTACAGCATGCCAGGATTTCCAGGCAAACCACTAAATGAACATTACTCTGGTAAAATAAGTTTTGCTACACTGCTCTATGAGAAGGCATAAACCACCCTCCCTATCTAAGAAAACACTGTCAAAGGAGCCAGGACAAAGGCTTCTACCCCACAGCCCTGAAGAGAAAGCTTCTGACTGACCGGCCCCAGGGCCGCAGCGGACTCCTCCATGGTCTCGCCAAAAACAAGCTGCGTTCTCATGGCCCGGCAGTGCCAGGACCCCGGAACCGAACACCAGGC
>JAQZBX010046495.1:0-20777 GCA_029593785.1 Cabassous unicinctus | reverse complement strand
TCTTGCTTCCCATGGATTTCTCTCTCTATTCTCTGTATTTCATTCTGCTTATAAAGGACTCCACGGATAGGATTGAGACCAATCCTAGTTGAGGTGGGCCGTATCTTAACAGAAATAGCCTCATCAAATGGTCCTACTTATAATGGGTTCATACCCACAGGAATGGATTAAATTTAAGAACATGTTTTTTAGGGGTGCATACAGCATCAAACCACCACACTGCTGAAACCATAACTTCTCATTTTACAAGCTTCATATCATTGGATGAAACTTCTATCATTGTTGAAGGCAATCTTCTCAGTTTATTGTAGATGTATTCTGCCATAGATGCAGTCACTTTGCTGATGGTTTACAACCACAAAATATCCTTATAGTATCAATCAAAAGTCTTTGCTAGATCAAACCACTGAACACCATAACCTAGCCAAACTGACACAAGAAGTTAACCACCACAATCCCCTACAAAATTTTATAGCCTCATCTCAGAGACTTCTTTTTCTCTTCCTACTATATACTCACTCTTCTCCCCATTCCAAAAGGTAGCTACTAGTGTATTTTTCCTCTTACTTTAACATATGCTCATTTTTGCTATCTAAACGTTTACATAAATTACAACGTCCAATGGTCACTCTTTTGTTCAAGATTTAGTTTTCAAACTCAAATAATTGTTTTTGAGATTCCTCCTTATAGTTGGCTACATCAGTTCTTTGTCCCTTTTAAATATTGTATAATGGCATATTTTCTAAACATGTCATAATTTATCAATTTTCCTTTGCTGGACATCTGTACCATAAACATATTTTAGATTTATTAACAAAGATGTTGTAGTCCTTCTTGTACAATTTTCTTCAGATGTAGTTTTCAATCCCATTGGGAAAATAATGATCAGTGACCTCACTGACTCATAGGGTAGGTGATTAGTTTTATATGATTCTGTTTAATTTTTGCAAAAATGTTATAACATCTCAGAATACCACAAAAATGCATGAGAGGTGAGGTTGAGAAATCTCATAAACACCCATTGGTGTTTCCAGAATTGTTAATTTTAGAAATTCCAGAGGAATTTATGAGAATATCATTGTGTTTTTTAATCAGCATTACCTAGAGAGGTAACCAAGATAGAAGGTGTAGTGAACTATTACATGGCTCTCCATGAATTTAAAAGGAAGTAAATACATAGGGTATATTTTCTGCTATAATGGAATTAAATTACATAACAAAAATTTGAATATTAACAACATGCATTTGAACAGTGTGTGTTTCAAAAAGAAATCACAAATGAATATCCAGCTTTCCCAGCATTATTTGTTGAAGAGGCTAATGGTGGTAAAGGCAGCACAACATTTTGAATGCATATAACGGCACTAAAATATGTATCTAAATATTGTTAAAAGGGGAAATTTTATATTGTATATATGGTGACAGAGTAAAAATTTTAAAAGAATTCATGGAACTACAGTACATAAATAGTGAGCTTGAAGTTAAACCATATATTATGGTTAATAGTATGGTTATGAAAATGTGACATCATCAATTGTAATAAATGTTCCAGAACAATACAACTTGTTGTTGGTAAAGTGGTGTATGGGAATTTTAGGCATGATTGTTCTGTAACCCACAACTTCTTTAATAAAGAAAAAAAGGAAATCACAAGAAAATTTCTAATATATTTTTAATTGAATGATAGTGAGAACACAATGTATAAAATTTGGTGGAATGGAAATACATCACTGCAAGAAATAGATTTTAAGTTGTAAGTGCTAATACTAGAAAAGGAGAAAGGTGTAAAGACAATGAACATTTCCAACTGAAAAAAAGTAATGAAAAGAAGAGTAAAGTCATCCTACAGTAAGTAGAAAAAAGAAAATAGTTAAAGAAAGAGTGAAAGTGTGTTATAGAAAATAGACTACAAAGGGAAAATGTGACAATAGAAAAAAGATTTTCATTGAAAAATAAGCCTGATTGATAAATTCTTACCTAGGTTTATCAGAAATAAAATAGAATGTATAAAATTATCAATAAAGTAAATAAACTATGGGTTTCTACTGACAAACTGTAGTTTATCACACTTTTATGTTTGGCAAGTATTCTTTTTGAAAATGAATATAGTCAAATCTAACAAAATTCATTGCTAATGATAAAATTTGTGTTTAATTTCAAAATTAGTATTTTAGAAAACTTATATCTTCCACATGAGATATCTTCCATATGTCAAGTATTGGCATCTTCCCAATACTTGGCATTCTGTCTGGTAGGGTTGTTGGTGATATAAATAAACATGATAATTTGGAAACTGTTTAATGAGAGATGTCATATTTGGTACATCTGCATCTTTAGGAGAAACAATATTTTCCAGATGAATAAAACATGATGTTAAATTATACATCATTTAAAAACCATTCAAATGCTAATTAGATTAAACAATTTTTTAAATGACTTTAAAAGCTTCAAGGAAAGCACGTGGAAATGTTGAGTTTGGAATGTGGACATTTTTACTTGGTTAACTATCTTTGAAAAAGGATATATAATGCTACTGGGAAACGTGTCTGGGAAGAGTGCTATGCATTCATTAAATATTGGTTAGTTTATTGGAGATCATTATATTTTAGAGAGAGTTTTTAAAAATGAAGTATGTATGACATAGACGTTGGGTATCAATTGAAGAAAATTTAAGTGAAAGGTGTTTAAAATGAATATTTAATTAACTGAGGGAAATTTTCACTTTTGAGGGAACAATTATGAAATTAGAATCAATATATTTTTAAAATTACATCCAATTACAATTCAATTTTTGATAGTAACCTCAAAAAATGAATAGATTTAATATATATTTGATTACTTTGTTCAACAGAGATTGACACACATTTAAAAATATTCAGCATGGTATTCTGGATAAATATTGCTAAAGGAGGGGAAAATTTTGTCATATTTGAAAACACATTTAGACTTAAACTTATAGTTGTAAAATTAATCAATATGTAAAATTTCCTACAATCTTGTGTTTTACCATATTACTCTCTGAATTAAAAACAAACAAACAAAGGCTTTTCTTCTACATTATAAGCAATCTCTGTCTCATTGGAAGAGCAGGTAATAACATGTGTATCAGACATTTAATAAATCTTAATTTTCACTATTCAAAATGCTTCTGAGATGGTACTATCTCCAGTGAGCCATTAAAGAGAGGATTATAGTGCCCCAATTATTTAGTGCCAGACACAGACACTTGACATTCTTTGGCCAATGTAATGTGAGTGGAGAAGAATTGTGGATTTTAGAACTAGTTATATAAAAATACATCTTTACAATATCATTTTATTCTGTCACAAGAACTAGCAACATCCCACACAGAGGCTGCTCCAATAGCCTCGGCATAGAATGTGGATATTGTGGCCCAAAGCCAACACACAAGGGACATGTGCCATAAATATAAATGATCTTTGTTGCTCTCAGGAACAAGATTAAAGTTGTATAGGTTATTTCAACCTAAGCTGGTCTTAGCTGGCAGAAGCAATGACAAACATTTTGCAGAGCAACTTACTATAAACACAATCCAGCAATATATCAGCATTTCCTTGTTCCACATAATACCTAACAATTGGTGCATTCAGATTTTCCAATATACTGATTTTTTTGTAGTAATACCTTCTGAATTTATATTTTATTTTCCTTCAATACTATTAGTGCAGAATATACAGTCATGTATAAAATATAATATTTTTGTTTCTTCTTCTTTGAAATACCTTTACAGAAACTTTATTTTCACATGGCTTATGATATGAATTACTCTGCACCTTTGTTGGTTCTAGAGAAAATAATTACCCATTGTAATGCAATCAAGTTTGCAAATATGATTTGACTATGTGAATTTTTGAATCATTTCCTCAATTCCCAGATTTTCCTCTAGCCTTTCCTCTTTTTCTTCATCATTCTAAGTAATACTTTCATACTTTATAATGCTGAATATAACTTCCAAATTATTATAATATTGTTTCTCACATTTTATTATTTAACTCAATTAGTTTTGATATTGTATAGGTTGCAAAACAGGAATAAAATTTCATAATTTATATTATATTATAAGCCAACTTTTCTGGTAATATTTACTGAAATATGCATGCTATTCTCAATGCAGTACCAAAATATGCACGTTATTTTTGAGTAGTACTCTGTATTCTATATCCTGTTGTATTTGTGTGTGTTTGTAAGTAAACATGTCACAATGTTTACTTACATAACTTATATAGCAGACTTGACGTCTGTAAAGGAAATTGTTCTTTGTCCTCCGGATATGTGTTTATGCTATTTAGGTTTTATATGAATATTAGGGCCATCTTGTTCATTTCTACATAAAAAAATATTCTAAAATTTTATTGGTTGAAATTTAATAAAATATATAATTAACATCTTTATAATATCGAGACTTCCAAAAATCTCTAAATGCTGTCTATCTCTCCATTAATTTAGCATCTTAATACTTCCAAAATATTTTTAATTTTCTCCCCAAGATCTGGTATATCAATTCTATATATCTGCAAAAATGCACACATATATACATAGAATAATTTAATGTCATTTTTCCGTTTAAAATTTCATTTTTTTCTCTTGTTACTAGTTAATATGTGATTGATATTTCATTGTATTTATACAACCAATTGCCTTCTCAAATTTTATGTCAATAATATACTTATATTATCTTTATAGATTTTTGTAATCTTCCACAATAACAATTACATCTGCTTCTAAAGGCAATGCATTTTTCCCATGTTGGAATTCTGATAAATATTATTTACCTTTTCTTGCCTCAGAAAGTTGCTTTATAAAGATGATGTAAGTCATCTTATCTGTCTGGTTCCTTAGCAAAGGATACTTCTAGCATGAATACTTAAGATCTGTGTTGTGTGTCTTAGAAATTGCATTTTTAATGTTACATTTTCTCATAGTAAGGATTTCTCAGTTATATATTTCCTAAAATTTTTCAATATAACTGAGTATTTTATTGTAACAGAAGTATTTTCTGCCTGCATGACAATTATCCTATAATATTTCTCCTTCAAGCTGTTTCATAGATTACTATATTTAATACTCTAATTTTAATTCAAGTAGACTTCTGGGGGAAAGTTTTCTTAATATAAATATATTATATATTTTTATATCATTCTAATATTTTGTAGAGTTTTTAAATTTATGTTAATTTATTATTGGTTTACCACATCTATTTAAATATATATTCATCTATTCCATTTAACCCATTTTTCTTTCATTCTTTTTCCCACACTTTCCAACTTTCTTTTACTAATTTATATTGTTGAAATTATATACCTATGTAAAATTGCCATGCTAATTCTTTCCTTCAGTGTCCTTTGTTTGTTTATTTTAAATAAATTTATTTCAAAATTTAAAAAGACATGAAATAACAGTAAAAGTCAGCTCAGCAAGTTATGAAAGCATTACTCCTGAAAAGTTCTGCCCAGGCATTTTTATCTCATTTAATTACAACTACTAATTCAACTGTTCCCTAGCAAGTATATATGAATCTTGTCCTACAAGAAGTAAAGCCTGGTGGTCGCCATAGGCCCCGAGGGGAGGGGGAAGGGGAAATAGAATATATGGAAGTGTGGGTATGTAGGGGACAATGGAAGAGTTTTCCATGATTTTGCAATGATGGATACAGTCCATGTTAAATTTTGTCAAAAATTTATAATAACTATATGGACTAAAATGTAAACCATAATGTAAACCATTGACCATGGTTAGTAGCTAAGTTTCATTATTTGTACATCAGGTGTAACAAATGTACAATCAACATGTAAAAAGGTTATTAATAAGAAAAGGGGAAAGGGGGAGTATGTTGGATTTAGGGGAGTCCCCTATATTCTGTATGTAACTTTCCTATGACCTAAAACTTCTTTAAAGGTAAAATGAAAAAAAGTAAGACACTGGGGAAGAAATGGAAGAAAATGCCAGTGTAAATACTGGACAACAGATATGACAGGACTGAAAGTCAAAATATCAAAAAAAATTTTTAAATATTTTTCATGTTTTTAATACTCCAATTGTTTTTTACTTTTTTTAGTTTTTCTAAATTATTATGTAATTTATTTCTTATGTTTAAAACTATCATTATTTCATTTTCCTATTACATGTATTTGGCAATATTCTTGGCTTCATTTTCAAAGAATTTTTGGACCACAGAAGGGTTACAACTATGACAGGAGAATCATTGGAATGGTGTATCAGTGATGGGGGATACACGGGAGGAAGTTCACCTGGAAATACATATAAAGTATATTTATATGTTCAAATGTTCAGGGGGCATTGCCACAGCATGTAGAGATTCAGACAACTGAGAGATTACTGAATTACTATCCTGGGGAGCTCTGCCATATTCTCTAATGGAACAGCAATAATCCCACAAGTACAGAGGCAATGACTAGTGAAGAAGGAGGGGCCATTGATGGACCCTTGATATTGATGACTATGCTTATAAGCCTTTTGCTCTTGAATTTGCAATTTAGCCAAGTGTTGTAGGATGCCTAAGAGTTACCTCCTGAGAGCCTCCATGTTGTTCACATCTGTCCTCTCTCTAAGCCAAACTCAGAATATTAAATGCATTTCCTTCTCCCCAGTGTTGCACATGACTCTCAGGATTCAGCATCACTGGCAATGAGGGATTACTACCAACTGAGCAACTGAGAAAAAGACCATGAATAAAATGGGGAAAAGGTAAAGACAAATGAGTTTATATGGCTAAGAGACTTCAAAGTGTGTCAGGAGGTCATCAGAGAGGTAACGCTTAAGCACACCTCAGCAGAATCTCATAGATGACCAAAGTAAAGACTACCCCAAATACTGAGGCTCCTGAGAGACACCCATGGCAGATACCTCTAGAGTTTGGTGCCTTGCCAGTGGGCCTTATATTGGAATTTGTGCTGCCCAGTGTGATGGAGTTGGGTCTCGGGTTTGACTTATCTACACATGCCTCTTCTGTCCCCTTGATTTGAACATATAGTTTTTGGTGGAGTTGATAGGTATACATCCAAGACACTTAAATCTCTGGGCTGTCCATGTGCCACCTGGACCCTGATACTCAGTGGATTTGTAGAACCTACTTTCCAGTTTATTTGTAAAACCCAGTACAACTAACAAGGAAGTGAGGATCAACAACCACTACACCAAGGAACTGAGAGTGTATACAACTGCAACTAAGAGTCTCACCCATTAGCTATATGGGATCAATGCCCCCTCTCAATTAGAGGTGGAGTGGGCATCACCATCCCAGAATCCTCAGGATTGGCAAATAAAATATGGACTAGAGTGGACTTACTGGTATTTTACTATAAACTTACTGTGATTCTAGCAATGGAAGAAATTATATCACTGATGTGGAGACAGTGGCCACTGGAGGTCCTGAAGTCAGGGAAAAGGAAAAAGAGGGGCAATATGGGGGCATTTTCAGGGCTTGGTTTGACCTGAATGACATTGCAATGACAGATACAGGACATTATATATCCTGCCATAAACTACAGAATTTAGTGGAACAGTATAAACTACAAAGTAAAGCATCATTCATGCTCAGTGGCAGTGGTCCAAAATGTGTTCATCAATTGCAATGAATTTACCACACTAATAAAAGTTGTTGTTAATGTGGAGAAAAGTGGGAGGTCTGTGGAGTGGGGCATATGGGAGTCCTTTATATATTTTTATGTATAATTTTATGCAATCTAAGTATCTTTTAAAAATAAATTAAAAATATGTTTTTTAAAAAAGAGCTCTATTCAAATAGCCAAAAAATTAAATAAATGCTTATGTTAATATAAAAAATAATAAACAGCCTGAATTAACCACTTATACCAATGTCCACAGAAATGTAGAGAAAGCAAAACCTATTAATAAAGATAAGTGCAAGGGATTATGGGAAGATGGAAGAGTAGAAAGCTAGAAGAAGCAGTAACTACATCAGAACTATTAAAAAGGCAGGAACTGTCAAAATTGACCATTCTGAGACTCCAGAGAAAAGTGGAATACTGTGTAGCATTCAGGGAACTGTTGTGGCCAGCAGAAAGAAACCGATATGGCACTCTTGAGAGTACGGATGAACAAAGTTTTATTATGCATGGGCCCAGAGGAGAGTTCACTCTACAAATTCTGTGCCCTGTTTTCCAATGTTCAAAAGTTTATATAGGTGCATTAAGTGGGCAAATTCCTGAGCAAGCAGGCAGGCAGGGTTACAAAGGCAGAGAAGCAAGGTTAGCTTATCTTTCTAAAAGCAAAGGCCATTAAGGAGGAAAGAGTCATTATCTATATAGAGTTGTAAATTTCAATTCAAAGGGACAGTCTGGGGTGCTTATCTTCCTGATGTGGATTCCATGGAGAAAAGCGGAGGAAGGAGGGGAGAGAGGGACCAGGGACTGAAAGAAGATTATTTTCTTAAAGCTTTATGTTTCTGCCGAGGTGGGGGTTAGGGTTCTGGCACTTCCCTTATCAGAAGAACAGAGGAAGATGGTGGTAAATTATGGCAAATAGCAGTAAATTGTTCTCTCTACAAAGTAGGTGCCCTTGCCCAGCACCCACTCTCACAAAACACTGCATGGGGAACTGACCCCTGGCTTAGAATGCTAATGACAGAAAGGGACATAAAAATCCATTTCCCAAAGATGATGGGAAGCACAGTATAATCCTTGATCATTACTTTATAGTTTCTTCAGATGTCTGAGGGCCAAACTTGAGGGCAGTGATTGTTTTAACCTACAGCAAGCAAAGGTGGAAGAGACACTTAAAGACGGTATGCTCCCTGAGAGTTGCAGACAACAGCTGAAGGGCTTCATTTGCTGTACAGGGGCCAAGTCAAACAAGTACAGCTTGGGGAAAACTTGAAAGAAGCTTCTGATGCCCTTTGTGGCCCTACCTCATCCACTCCTCAAGGCAGTGTGCAGCCTGCTAGTACTGTCTTTGTTGATCCCTATCCAGGCTATGGCTGGGAAAGACTGACTTAGTAAAGTCCTCTCGGGGTGTCCCCCTCCCATTATATGCCCTCCACTCAAAAGCAGCTTGAGCCAATGAAGACAGGATAAAAAACACAAGAGAAGGATGGCCTGGGGCAAAGATTTAATTACATTAGCACCTGCATGGGAACAGCTGGGAGAGACAGGAAGTTTGTTTCCTGGGAAGTAAAGGGGACACTTTCTTGTAAACAGGGAAATTCCTAAGGTCACTAGCAAGCACAAGCCCAGGACAAGACAAAGGTCCAGAAAAGAGAGAGAGGACCCAGCACTTTGCATTCACCCTGGGCTGACCTTCCAGATAAAAGGAATGAACCCCTGAGGGAGAGCACTAGCCAAAACAAAGCAATTTGTAAGCCAATGAAAGGTGTTTTTTGTTTACATTTGCTTGGCATTGTTAGTTTCCAGCACTCAAGAAAATCTACCTGTTACCAGTTGGTTAAAAATTCAAGAAACAGATACTTCTAGGAATAAATCTTGGAGTTAACATTTTAAAATATTATAATGTACAATGGCAACAAAAGATGACACAAAAAAAGAAATAAAAAGGAAATAATGACCCACCCAATGAAAGAGAAGACAGACAATGCAGAGAAAGTACTAAGGAATACCAACAAAACAATGAATGAATAATATGAAAATCTCAAAAAGGAAATAAATTTTTAAAAAGGAAGAAAATAGAATGGCTGGAGTTGAAGACCACAGTAAATGAAATGAAAAATTACCAGGAGAATTCAAAAAGGAGACTAATGGAACAAAGTATCAGTGCCCTTGAAAACAAGACAGTGAAAATGAGTCAGGTTGAGTAGACAAAAGAAACAATAATTGTAAAAAGTGAGAAGAGAAAGACCTCTTGGACACCATCAAGATTACCAATACACACATAATGGTAGTCCCAGAAGAAGACAATAAGAAAGGGGCAAAAGGAATATTCAGAGAAATTATGACAAAACTTACAAAATTAACCAAAAGACATGAAAAACGCATATCAGAGAAGCCCAAATAGCAGCAAACAGTATAAATTTGGAGAGAAAGATGCACCATCACATACTGATCAAGCTATCAAATGCAAATGAAAAGGAGAGACTTCTGAAAGCTACAAGAGAAAAACAATGTATTGCAAGGCAGTCCCAATTAGATTGAGTACAGATATCTCATGAGATACCACAGTCAAGAAAGCAGTGGATTGAAACACTTAAAGAGCTGAAACAAAAAAATTGCTAACCAAGAATTTTATATTTGTTGAAACTATTTTTCAAAAATGAGGAAGAGATTAAGACATTCTCAGATAAACAAAAGCTGATTAAATCATCACCACTAGATATTGCAACAAGCTATGCTAAAGGGAGTTCTTCAGCCTGAAAGGAAAAGACTCTATAAAGTGGTTCCAGGTGGAATAGGGAAATAAAAACCTCCAGTGAAGATCAATATTTTGGTAAATATAAATGCCAGTATTATTGTATTGTATTTTTGGTATGTAACTCTACTTCTTACTTCCTGCAAGTGCTAAACACAAATGCATAAAAAGTAAGGATAAATCTATGGTTTGGGACATATAATATACAAAGATTTAATTTGTAACAAGTATTCAAAAATGGGCAAATGAAAAGATATTGGAACAGAATAAGTGTATGGAAAGAATTAAACTGGTATCTAACCAAATATGTTGTTATATTTCCTGGATGATGAATTTTAACTCCACTGTCACCTCAAGAAAAATATATGAAAAACATAATCGGATAGAAATGAGAAGAGACTTAATATGGTACAAGACAGAAAAATCAAATAAATATGAAAGTAGGCATTAACAGAAGAATTGATGGACAAAACAGGTAAAACCAAGGAATAAATAGCAAAATGTCAAAAAAAAGTCCTGTAGTATCAGTAGTGATTTTAAATGTAATTGGTTAAAAGCTCCAGTCAAAAGACAGATATTGGTAGAATGGATAAAAAATTATGACCCAACTATACGCTGTTTACAAGAGAATCACTATAGATTAAAAAATATAAGTTGGTTAAAAGGGGAAGGAAGGAAAAATATATACCATACAAGTAATAGCGAAAAGAGTTTTGGTAGCTACACTAATATCAGATAAAAGAGGCTTTAAGTCAAAAACAGTAAGGAGGGACAAAGATGGTTATTATATAGTGATAGGGTAATTCAACAAGAAGACCTAATAATTATAAATATATATGCACCTAATATCAGAATCCCAAAATATATGAAGCTAATACTAACAGATATGAAAGGAGAAATAAATGAATCCACATTAACAGTGGGAGAATTTCATATTGTACTTTCAATAACGGATAAAACATCTAAACAAAAAATAAATAAGAAAATAAAATATGTGAATGCTACTCTACACCGACTAGGCCTAACAGACATATAAGGAATCCTTCACCCAAGAAAAGCAGATTGCACATTCTTCTCAAATGAACATGGATCATTCTCCAGTATAGAACATATGTTAGGTTAGGGAACATCTCAATAAATTGAAAGATACTAAATCATACAATGTATCTACACCAATGACAACGGAATGAAGCTCAGAAGCAGTAACAGTAAGAAATAGAAAATTCACAAAATGTGGAAAGTAAACACTGTACTCTTAAAGAAAAAATCACAAGGGAAACTAGGAAATAACTTGAGATTAATGAAAGTGAAAATACAACACAACAAAACTTATAGGATGTAGCAAAGGCATTGCGGAGAGGGAAATATATAGCTCTAAATGCTTACATACAAAAAGGAGGATTTCAAATCAGAGACCTAACCTCAAAATTGGAAGAAAAAGAAAAAGTAGAGCTAACTGAAACTAAAGAAAGTAGAAGGAAGGAAATAAAAAAATTAGAATGAAGATAAATGAAATAGAGGATAAAAAATAGAGAATCAGCAAAACCATAAGTTAGTTCTTTGAAGAGATCAGTAAAATAGACAAACTTTTGCTAGACAAACAAAGAAAAAAGGACACAAATAACTAAAATAAAAAATTAAAAGGGGTATTTATTATCACCACCACTGGGGTAAAAAAAGGAATATAAGAGGATACTATGAACTGTATGCTCACAAAAGTTACATGATCTAGATGAAATGGACAAATTCTTAAAAACACATAACCTACCTACACTGACCCAGGAAGAACAGAAATCTCAACAAACCAATTGTTAATAAAGAGATTAAATCAATAATCAAAACCTCCCAAGCAACAAAAGGCCAGACCAGATGATTTGACAGAGAGTTTTGCCAAACATTCCAAGAAGAATTAATAACAGTCCTGATCAAAATCTTCCAAAAATTGAAGAGAAGGGAACATTCACTAATTCTTTCCTAAGGCCAACATTACCCTCATACCAAAGCCAGATGGAAATAACACAAGAACACAAAATTAAAGTCCAGTACCTTTAGGAATATAGATGCAAAAAGACTGAACAAAATACTAGCAAACTATGTCGGTCAGCCAAACGGGTGCTGATGCAAAATACCAGAAATATTTTTGATTTTAAAAGGGTATTTATGTGGGGTAGAAGCTGACAGTTACCAGGCCATAAAGCATAAGTTACTTTCCTCACCAATGTCTGTTGCCACATGTTGGAGCAAGATGGCTGCTGACATCTGCAAGGGTCCAGGCTCCCTGGTTTCTTCTCTTCCTGGGGCTCATTTCTCTCCAGGCTTAGCTGCTCTGCTCTCTCCACAAGCCCAACTGTAACTTATCAGGTGAATGGCTGGACTTTCTTCCTGGAAACTCTGCAGTGTCTAATGGAGTTTTCTCTCCTTTCTCATGTATCTGCTTCTCTGTGTGTTTACCTCCCAGGCTCCAGGATCAAAACTCCAACCTCCCTTCTCTGCAGTGTGGTTTCTCTGTGAATCCCTGCCAACCAATGGGGTGGGACTCAACATGCTACTGATGTGGCCCAATCAAACCCTTAATCATTATTTAATCAAGTAAAAGTGAAACCTCTGAATCCAATATACTCTAATATGTTCAGAGGAACAGACCACTTCACAAACATAATCCAATATCTATTTTTGGAATTCATAAACAGTATCAAACTGCTGCACAAACCAAATCCAACAACACTTTAAAAGAATTATACACAATGATAACTGGGATTTAGCTAGGAATGCAAGCATAGTTCAATATAAGAAAATCAATTAATGCAGGGGTTCTTAACAAGGGGTCCATGAGCTTGAATTGAAATTCAAAAAACATTATTCTTGTGGGGATGTGTTGGTGTGGGTGTGATAAAATTATTAAATAATACACACTATAGTGTGGACTTAGTAAGGGGTCCGTGGTCTTCACATGACTGGCAAAGGGGTCCCTGGAACAAAAAAGTTTAATAACTCCTGAGTTAATGCAACATTCCACAGTAAAAAAATAAAGGAAAAAAAAAAACCAAAACCCTTGATCATCTCAATTGATGCAGAGAAGGCATTTCAAAAAATCTGGCACCACTTCTTGATTAAAACATTTACAAAACTAGGAATAGATGGCAACATCCTCAACGTGAACGGGGGCATATCTATGAAAGACCTATAGCTAGCTTTCTACTTAACAGTGAAAAGAGTGAACAATTTCCTTTTTACATCATGAACAAATGAGAATATCCACTGTCACCACTGTTATTCATCATTGTACTGGAAATTCTAGCCAGAGAAATTAGGGGAAAAAGGAAAGAAAAGAAATAAAGGAAAAAAATAAAAGGCAACCAAATTGAAAAGAAAGAAGTAAAACTTTCCTTATTTGCAGATGTCATGATCCTATATAAAGTCCTGAAAAACTACAACACAGGACCTAGAACTAATAAATGCATTTAGCAAAGTGGTGGGTACAAGATCAACAGCCAAAATTCAGTAGTGTTTGTACATACTTGAAATGAACAATCAGAAGAAATCAATTTAAAAATTTTATTTACAACATATACTAAAAGAATCATATATCTAAGAAAAAGTCTAACCAAGGATATAGAGGATTTGTACATTGAAAATCACAAGACACTGCTAACAGAAATCAAGGAGGATCTAAATATATGGAAGGAAATTCAAGTTCATAGATTGGAAGATTAAATATTATTACAACATTAATCCTACCCAATGTGATTTCCAGATTCAACACCATCTCAATCAAAATCCCAACAGCCTCATTTGAAGAATTGGAAAAGACAATCATCAAATTTATATGGAAAAGTAAGGCACTCTGAAAAGCCAAGGAAATTTTGCATAGAAGAACAAAGATGGAGGACATTCACTTTCCAATCTTAAAACTTATTACAAAACCACATTAATGAAAACAGCATGGTACTGAGACAAGAACAGATATAAATGAGAATAAAATGGAATAAAATTGAGAGTTCAGAAATTAACCCTCACACTTAAGGCCAAACTATTGTTCACAAGGCTGCTAAGACAAGTCGATTGGGAAAGAAGAGTCTCTTCAACAAATGGTGTTGCGAAAACTGGATCTTCATTTGAGAAAGAATGAAGACGGACCCATACCTCACACTATATACAAAAATCACCTCAAAATGGATCAAAGACCAAAATAAAAGGGCTAGAACTATAAAACTCCTAGAAGAAAACAGGAAAGCATCTTCAGGATCTTGTGTTAAGCAATAGTTTCTTAGACTTTCCACCCAAAGCACAAGCAACAAGAGAAAAACAGATAAAGAGGATCTCATAAAAATTTAACACTTTTGTGCCTCAAAGGACTTTATCATGAAAGTAAAACAACCACCTACACAATGGAAAAAAAATTTGGAAACCACATATCCGATAAAGGTTTAATGTATAAAATATATAAAGAAATTCTTCAACGCAACAACAAAAAGACAAACAGCCCACTTTTAAAATGAGCAAAAGATTTGCATAGACATTTCTCCAAAGATATACAAATGGCCAAAAACCCTATGAAAAGAGGACATCATCGTAAGCCATTAAGTTAATTCATATTAAAACTATAATGAGATGCCATTTCACATCCACTACAATGGCTACTATTTTAAAACCAGAAAATTACAAGTTTTGGAGAGGATATGGAGAAAATTCCTTGCTATTGGCAACGTAAAATGGTGCATTTGCTGTGGAAGACAGTTCAGCAGATCCTTGGAAAATAAAGTATAGAATTACCATATGACCAGGCATTCCCACTACTAGATATATGCCCAAAAGAATGGAAAGCAGAGACTCCAACAGGTATTTGGACACAGATGTTCATAGCGCCATTACTCACATTTACCAAAAGATGGAAGCAACCCAAGTGTCTATTACATGATAGAGAAATAAAATGTAGTACAGACAGACTTTGCACTATCATTCAATTGTAAAAATGGAATGAAGTTTTGATACATGTGAACAACATGGCTGATCTTTCAAGATATCATGTTGAGTGAAATAAGCCAGACACAAAAGGACAAATAGTGTATGATCTCAATGAAATGAAATAATTAGAATAGGAAAACTCATAAAATCAGAATCTAAAATACAGGTAACCGGCAGATGGGATGGGATAGGGAATAGGGAGTTAAGGCTTTAACTGTACAGTTTTTCTTTGGGATGATGGAAAATTTTTGGTAAGAGATGGTGAATGTAATTAACAGCAGTGAATTATACATTTAAATGTGGTTAAAAGGGGAAATTTTAGGTTGTATATATGGTACTAGATAGAATAAAAACTTTTATAAAAAGAGCTACACAGCAGTGAATCCTAAATTAAACCATGAACTATAGATAATAGTACAATTATAAAAATGTGCTTTCATCAACTGGAACAAATGTACAAAATCAGTGCAAGCTGTTAATAATAGAGTGGTATAGAGGAATACTGTATTTTATGTCTGAATGTGCTGTATATCCACAACTTCTCCAGTTAAAAAAGACATTAAGCAAAAACTAAGACTGTATGAATAAAGCATGGACCATATTTAATAATGATGTTGGTTCATTAATTGTAACAAAAATACCGTGGTTATTTAAGATATAATAATATTGGAAACTGAGTGAGGGGTATGTGGGAAATCTTTGTACTCTCTTTGCAATGTTTTCTAACACTGTTCTAAAAAATAAAGTTTATGTTGATAACCTAAAGAAAAAAAAGTGTACAAATCTAGGCCTAATCTAATTGTTCCAAATATCATATACTTAGGTTAAAAGCCCAGAGTCCATAAACATGATGAGAAATAATGGAAAATTTGAAGATAATTCACTCAAAACAACATCAATTCAGAAAATATATTAGTGGCCTTCATTTTATATCAAATTTCTGTTTTGAGAATAAAAGATCTTCTATACAATTTTAATCATAGG
The DNA here is from genome assembly GCA_029593785.1 of Cabassous unicinctus. Classification (NCBI taxonomy): domain Eukaryota; kingdom Metazoa; phylum Chordata; class Mammalia; order Cingulata; family Chlamyphoridae; genus Cabassous; species Cabassous unicinctus. The sequence goes on along the minus strand of JAQZBX010046495.1, from coordinate 4,469 downwards.
CATTTTTTCAAAAGCCCTGTTACACTTAAAATGTATTAAAGAGGAATTTTATTATAGACATGTTAGCATAATCACTATTGTGACTTAAATTCAGTTTTCCTTATACTCCAAATCTAAATTTCACAACTTATTTCTCAATCCAGGTGAAAAATATTAGTTCAAATAATACTACCGATTAACAATTTGGCATCCTTATTCTTATCAAAATTTTGATGAAATCTCCTTAGAACCAAATGCAAGTATATTAAGGTGATTTAACTCCATCTGTTTTATCTAATTCATTTATACCATATTACCTTATAATTATAGATTTAATTGAAATGACAGTCATACAGCAAAAGAAATCAATACCTTAACTATCATCTCTTAAAACACTATTTCTTCTTTATCGCAGATAGATTTCTCCTCACGCTCACGTACGGGATTCCTCCTACTATCAATTCAGTTATCTTTTCTTCAAGTCCTATCCTCTGAGAGGAGAAGAGCTGAGTCTATAGCTGTGAGATTGATGAAGGAGGTAAAGACCAAGGCAGGAGAAAAAATATTCCATGTAAAAGAGGCTAGAAAATAGGACTCCTCTCACACCATCCTTTATAAGCAGTCACCAAAATGTAAATGACAAACTATGGAACAAGTGTACACATTGCCATTGCACCAGCTCATCTAGAAGGTAAACCCACCTTCATGTATTTTCAGAATTTCACTTTCTATCCATTACATTGTGTTTGGTTGCAAATAATAGAAAAAAACAACTCAAACACACTTAACAATAACGGTGAATTATTGACTCATGTAAATGCAAAGTTAAGAGCCTCAGTGCACAACTTTCTGGAACCCCCCTTGTCCCCACAACACAGTAAGCACTGCACAGGAAGGCCTTCCTGAAACGCAGCAAGGGGTAAGGTCCCTAGCCCAGTCTTTCCACCCTTATGGGGGGTTCCAGCAGGCCCACGGACCGCCCCCACCAAGTTTGCTCCTCAAACTTACCACAGCTGCAGCTGGGTTTCCAGAGACAAGGAGCCCAGCGTGCTTCCTCCCATGAGGCACCAGCCAGTGGCACTTGCTCCACCACCCACCTGCACCGCAGGCCAGATAGTGCACCACTCACTGCACACCAGGAGCCCGGTGTGGAGTCACCACCAGGAAAGGGCACCAAATAGGTGCCTCTGGGGCTCCCAAAGCACCTTGCCCAGAAACACTGCCACCAGCCATGGATCCAGGGTGACCCCAAGCCCCTGCACCTGCCAGACTTCATCAGAGAGTGGGGGGACCCCCAGAGTCCAAGTCTCCTCACAGCCCATCAGAGAGGGAGCCCTTGAGTTTTCTCTGAATCTGGATCCCAGCTGAGAATGGGAGGCCCCTCAGAGTTGGGGGTCCCCTGTAAGAGTGGGGACCCCTCAGAGTTGGCATTCCCCTAGAGTCCCTCAGGGTCCTTCTGAGAGTGGGTGCTCCCCAGAGTCCAGAGTGGGTGCTCCCCAGAGTCCAGGTCCACCCCCAGAGGAGCGAGGGTCCCCTTGGGATTTATCAGAGTCTGACTTCCCCTCAGAGTGGGAGGCTCCTTGGGGTTCCTCAGAGTCTGGGTACCCCTTACAGAGTGGAGGGCCCCAAGAGAGCCCAGGGCCCAGAAATGGCGACCCCAGAGGCCACACTCACCGAAGTTACTGTATGCCTCACCGGAGGTGTTCAGGTACCAGCGGCTGTGGATGTTGTGCTCTGGCCCAGTCCCATTGCATCCAAGTGGCAGCTCCTCCACTTCTACATTGTGGAAGAATTTAAGCAGGATTGGTGGCAGTTCTTTCCAAATGATTGGTAGAATTCACCTGTGAAGCCATCTGGTCCTGGGATTTTCTGGCATGGAAGGATTTGATGACAAATTCAATCTCATTAATTGTGATTCTTGTGTACAGTTAATCAATTTCTTCTTTCTTCAGTGTAGTTGCTGGTGTTTCTACAAATTTGTCCATTTTTCATTGAAGTTACACATCTTCTTGCAATACAATTTTTAATGAATCCTCTTATGATACTCTATCTCTTTGAGATCAGTGGTGATATCCCATCACATTTTTTATTTTATTTATTTGCATCTTCTCACTTTTTTCTTTGTTAGTCTAGCTAAGGATTTGCTAATTTTATTCTTCTCAAAGAACCAGCTTTGAGTTTGGTTAATTTTTTCTATTACTTTGTAATTCTCAATTTCATGTAGTTCTCTTTAATCTTTGTTATTTCCTTCTTTCTTCTTGCTTTGGGTTTAGTTTGTTGTTCTTTTTTTAGTTCCTCCAAGTGTACAGTTAGGTCTTTGATTTTAGCTCTTTATTCTTTTAAATATATATATATTTATTGTTATAAATTTCCTTATTACTGCTCTTGCTTCATCCTATAGGTTTTGATATTGATGTGTTCTCATTTTCATTCATTCCAAGGTTGTTACTCTTTTCCTCTGCAATTTCTTCCTTGACCAATTGATTGTCTAAGATTGTATTCTTTAACTTCCATATCTTTGTACCTATTCTGGTTCTCTACTGCTTAATAATTTCCAGCTTCATTCTGTTGTGACTAGGAAAATTACTTTGTATCATTTCCATCTTTCTGAATTCATTGAGTGCTTTTCTGTGACCTAGCATGTGTTCTATTCTGGAGAGTAATCCATGTGTACTTGGGAGGAATATATATCCTGCTGTGTTTTTGTGTAATATTCTGTAAATGTATTTCTATTTGGTCTAGATCCTCTAATATATTTTTCCAAGTCTGTATTACTATTTAACCATCTGTCAAGATGTTCTGTATAATGGTGATAATGATCAATAAAATCCCCCACTATAATTTTAAAGGCATCTATTTCTTCACTTAGGTTTTTTTTTTAGGTTTTGACAGACTGTATAATGGCCTGTATCTGTCAGTGTATTATCCTGCAGAACAATTCCAATGTATCAAAAATGTCCCATGATACACCTATTTTTCCCATTCTCTCCCCTCAGAACTTCTTATGACCAATGCCTTTATATCAGTGTTAGAAGTTTGTCCATTACTAGAAAAATAATAAATCTATGTTAGTTCATGGTTGTAGTCCACCCTTAAATTTGTTCATTCCTCAATCTTGAGGATTTTGGGATGGTGTTCCCTACTCTGCTTCTGACTGAGAGGGGACTTAGATCCGACTGGGGCAGATGGATGGAATGGTCTTGCTGGCAGTTGTGGATATTCTTTGTTTTAAAGAATGTGATGTGATGTGTCCATCATCATCCTTTGGTTAGGTGTCCTGGGTGAGTCCAATGAACTGGAGAGTAGTTGTTGCCTGCAACTCTACTGAAATTTAGATCTTCCACATAGAAAATATTGAAAACTTCAACTCAAAGTTACTGGAACAAAGAGACAAGTTCATCAATTTGGAGAAAAGATTAATACACAAAAATCAGAAGTGTTTCAATACATACAAATGAGCAATGTGAGGAGGAATCACAAAAATAATAATTTTGTTTACAATAGTGACTAAAAGAATCAAAATATTTAGAAATAAACTTAATCAAAGACATAAAGGATATACATTTAGAAAACAACAAAACATTGCTGAAATAAATAAAAGAAGACCTAAATAACTAGAAGGGCATTCCTTCTTCATTGGTTGGAAGACTACATATCATTAAGATGTCTAATCCACCCAAACTCATTTAAGATCCAAATGCAATTCCAATAAAAATCCCAAAGATCCAATTTTTGCAGAAATGATAAATCCAATTATCAAATTTATTTGGAAAGTAAGGACACAGGAATGAGAAAAATACCTTTAAAAAAGAACGAAGTTGGAGGTCTCTTACTTCCTGACTTAGCTACATTGGTAAAAAACAGCAGGGTATTGGCATAAAGGTAGACATATTTACCAGTGTAATCTAATTTAGTATTAACAAATAGACCCCTTCTACTGCTCAGTGATATTGTCAAAGTCTCAAAACCACTGAGCTGGGACGGAGTAGTCTGGACGTGGGAGAACTGTGTATCCATAGATAAAACAAAAAAGAGGACACTTTTCTCACAACTTATACAAAAATTAACATAAAATGCATCAAGGACCTTAATATAAAAACTAGTACCAGAAATCTCCTAGAAGAAATTATAGGGAAACAACCTCAAGAACTTGTGTTATGTGCTGCTTTATTAAACCTTACACCCAATGGATAAGAAAAGAAAGAAAAATGAGATAAGCAGGACTTCATCAAAATTAAACATTCTTGTGCTTCAAATAAATTTGGTAAGAAAGTGAAAAGGGACCCTATCAATCCAAGAAAATTTTCGGAATCCACATATAAGATAATGGTTTGATCTCAATGTTATATAAACATATCACACAACTCAATGAAAAAAAGACAAGGGAGGGGGAGCAGATGTGGCTAAACAGATGAGCTCTTGCTTCTCACATGGAAGATCACAGGTTTGGTTCCCAGTGCCTCCTGAAAAAAAAAAAAAAACAATAGCAA
>JAQZBX010046494.1:0-20754 GCA_029593785.1 Cabassous unicinctus | reverse complement strand
TACCTAGAGTTCAGAGTCACCTTCAAGAAATCTTTAATCTTGAAAGCATCTATTTTTTCTTCAATATGAACCAAAAATCCTGGTGTAGATCAAATCCTGGTGAAGACAGGGGGAGAAGGATGAGAAGAGAGGGCAGAAAACAGACAGAGAGAATTGCCCAGTGAATGGACACAAAAACAGCAAAAAATGAGGGGGGGGCAGTAAAATGGATAAAATAATAAATAAAAAAATAAATCTGTACCAAAAAAGAGTAGGGATGGTTCCATATATGGAATATGCTTAAAGTTTCACTTATAATTCTAAAACATTATTCAGCATTATTGCAGTTGCATCTTTACAAAATAGTACAAATTCACTTCATATACTTTAAAATAAAAGGTAGTCAGTGCTTTTATGTCATTAATGAGACTACAGTAGTTTTAATTTACTTTGGCATATGTATCAATGGTTTTGAAAATTTGATAATTGATTTGAATAATTTCTAAAGGTGAGAAATGAGCCATTTTAATCTATATTGATATGTAGCCCAGCAGCAGAATGCAAACAAAAGTGTTTTGTTTTTTAAGTTATTTTGCCCTTTATTCTCCAACTGTAAAATATCTGTCTTGATTTTACCTGATGAGTGATGATTGCAGACAAAGACATTCATTAATAAATAATAAAATGTTCCTCTTGTCATCTCATAGCAGCACCCCAGGTGTGCCATGTCACTGTTTACAAAGAGACTGTGCTTCCCTGTTCCCACACAAGTTTCCAACTTCCATTCTACTTTCTGAAACACCCACCAGAGTTCCAGGACTCATCTGGCCCCTGCACTGTTCATTTCAGTAACCATTTTTGTCTCTTGACACTTAAGGACTTCTTGAGTATATGTTTCTTATGAGATTACTTATGATTATAGCAGTTTAGATTTATAGATAAATATTCAGTCTTTCCTGTTCTTGGCAACCTTGAACCATGGCTGACCTAGCAAAAGTCCACTAAGCCTAGGACCTCTCAATTGTTTCTTCCTATAGGAACCTTTCCATTAGTTGCGAGATATAGCACTTCTCCATCTTGTTATCCTAGGACAATTTGGCAAACACTTCTAAGAGACCCATTATTATTTTAATTTAGATTTAAATATTATTCAAATTTCCTCCATGAGACAAACCTGACAGTTGAGACTGAGGCCTTGATTTTAGGTATGAAATAAAAAGAGGATCTAGCAAAAAGTAGTTAGTGAATAATTACAATTTAATTTATAAATTTGAAATCAGTCTGGTTTCTTTCATGTTTTTCTCCTGATTTGTTTTACCCCTACTACATAATCCCAGAATATCTTTGGATCATCTAAAACAATAATACAGTATAACTGAAGATAACAAAATTGATCATACATCAAACAAAGGAGAAATTAATGTACATATTCCTAAATTGTGAGATACCATCTGGAAGGGGAAATATTAAGATTATATAAAATTATTCATGACTTCCCATCTCAGCTGTAAATATCAAAATTCTTATTAGGTAAATTATACTTGAGCATTTTTAAATGTTTCCAAAACAGATATAAGCAAAATGGGAATAAATATGAAATGAGTAACATGCCCAAAATGAGAAATTTTGGTTCCTGAAATTTTAGTATGTCCTCAAAACTATGATAAATCTGAAGTTTGGAAATTTCCCTATATTTATGGAAAGAGCATATTTTAATTTTGACTGATAGACTTGGTCACTCTTAGGTCAGCTCACATTGTTTGATGAACCAAACTTAAATCTTTCTTCACTAGCTTTAAAATATTTTGTATAAGAATGTTCTTAAACTTTTAAACTGCAGAGAAGCTCTAGAAAAATCCAATATTGGGTTCAATATATCCTGGGCATGAGGAAATAACCTGTGATAAGAGCATCCATAACTGGCATTCTGCAGTGTCCATTTGTCAGGAGAGGGAGGCAAGCACAACACTGAAGATGTCAAAAAGGAAAAGCAAAGAAGGGACCACTGAGCATGTCAGAATTACCAGCACTACTCTTGGGTCCAACTGTTTAATTTCTTCAGCACTTGAATTTTCATGCTTGACCTTTCCAAGCACAGGTCCAAGAATATAGCTAAACTATGCCATGATGGTGAAAAGTTGTCCTTTCAAAGCTGGATATTACATAGACATTTAACCATTTCACTATGTTCTATAAGACTCATATTTTCCTGTGAATAAAAGATATTATTTTTCTATCATTTAGAAACTCACACAATCCAGTTAGTCAAATCCAAAGGTTTATTTAATTCATAGCCTCTAAAGCATATTAAGTTGGTCTTAAAAAAGAAAAAGAACAATGTTTGAAAATTGACTGGTGAGTTTTGGTCATAGTTATAAACATAAAATCCAAAGAGTTTGACCTCGATAATATGTAATATATTAAAATGCAATTCATATTCTTATTACACTAATTTTCATATATTTGAATCATAAAATAGTCCATATTTCTCTATATTTGTACAATGTGTCTACCGGTTAGGGAAGAGTGTAGCTTGGAGCACAAAGTAATTATCAATAAATCTTTTTCATCATCTTGGGTTTATAGTTTCATCTTGGGTCCTGCTGGAGAATAGGATGCTTAGATTCATAACAGGGCAGATTCTCAGGGAGGTTTTATAACCATTACTTTGTCTTGACAAACAAAAGAAAGGATGCAATGGCTCAGTAGCTGAAATTTTGCTAAATGTAAAGATATGGGATCCATTGCTAATATCGCAAAAGGAAATATTTCCAATATCCATATCCAGAAAAATCTCTACTTTGTGGAAACAGGGATTTACCCAGTGGGCAGTCCTAGGTGTGGTGCAGGCCCACAAGTAGCTTCCCTTCTCAAACTCATTGTCTAGAATCCAAGTTCAGTAGATAGTAGCATCTCTCTTTCTCAGTGAACAGATCTTTTGCAAACATCCAGATCCCATTCTTTGTTCTCACGTCCACCTCCCAGTAATGGCACCAGAAGTGAACCAAGAAGAGCCCAGGACACACATTGAGTAACTGAATCTCTCAGCAGATTCTTTCAGGTTCTGTTTGATAGTCCCACATTGGACACTCCTCAGGTCATTAGAAATATATGTTTGTAGCAACATGAACTTCTTATACATACTGGTAATTCCATTTATAGTAAGTAATGTGATTATCTGATTAAAGATGTTTCTTCTCTTTAATGTGTAATGTCCATTAACACATAGGATAGTACTGGATCTAAAACTTTAATATGGCAGAGCTGCAGGGTAAGCAGGCACAGAGCCTGCATGGTTGGTCCTGTGGGTCCTGGATACACCTTGCCTTGCCACAGGACCCCACTGCCTGTCCCTGGCCCACTTCAGGTAACCACAGCTGTGGGAGCTAGGGTGGCCAAACCTGGAGCGGGCCTTGGCAGGGATGGGGGGGAGCAGCTGTGGAGCTGCTTGGCTTTGTCCAGGGATCTGCGGGACCCAGGCAGCCCCAGGCCCTGAGCTCGGGTGCACCGCGTGCCGGTCTTACAAGAGCAGCAGTGTGTTGTTTTCTAATAAAAACTTTCCTTTCCTCAAGTCCCTGTTTCTAGTCATTTTTGTGGCACTTGCAGCACCCCCCACCACTGCTCAGCCTTTCTCCTCCTGGAGCCTTTCCCTTCTCTGCTGTCAGAGCAGAAGAGCATGATGGAAAGTAGGCTGCTGGAAGGGTAGCGCCAAGATAGTGGTCAAGATGGAAACAAAGCACTTGCAGACTGTGCTGGATGAAATTAGAAATGCTGTTTTGACAGAGTACAAGTTAAAAGACATCGAGTATGTGCATAGCTACTTCTCCAGGGAGCAGGTGGTTGATTTACTTTGATATTTTTCCTACACTGAGCCTCAGTTGAAGGCAATGAAAGCATTACAACAGAAGTAGTCAATATACTCAATTGCTTGACCTCCAGTAAAGAAAAACTAGTTGTCCTTGAACTGTTAGCTTCAAACATTGTTGAGGCACAGAAATCTCCTCCCATTGAAGATTTATTCAGGATAAACCTGTCTGAGAAGAAACGGTGCAAGAGAGTGCTGCAGCTGGCTTTCAAGGAATTTTCCCAAGAACCCCTTTGAAGAAAGACGGTGAAGACTGCACCAATGAAGGCAAAGGAACAGCTGTGCGGATTCTTGGAAAGTCCAAACCACCTCCTTCCACATAAAATTCACATAAACCTGTTCCTTATCCAATACCTCCCCGCTGGCCACATGCAACTGTGGCACCAAGTGCTTATAACAATGCAGGTCTGGTGCCACCAGCCATTGTCATAGCTCCAGATGTGGACCTTTCCATTCAGTCAAACCCCACACAGAATCAATCTTTTCCCATACCATCCAGCCAACCCTTTTCACCACGTGGCTTTAACCTGGTGACTTTGCAGGGGTGCCTATCCTGACCGCGGACCGCATCCCTGGCCAGGCCTTCAGCCACCGGCACACACTCGTGATGGCCGCGGCGTAGGGGCTGAGCGTGCCCAGCCCTGTCCTCCATGCCCTCCCAGGGCAGGTCTCAGCCACACTCACCCCGCAGCCGCCCGTGACCAGGACGCCCTCACTGTGCGCCTACTTCTGCCCTTGGCCCGGCAGCCAAGACTGTTCCTTTGTTTTCTGGCCGACTTCGGCAGCGCCTTTACCGCTCAACCTGTCCACAGCGGTCTCCTTGCTTTTCTCAGTGGCACAAAGACCGCTGCCGGCTATGAATCAGTCCTACCCCGTCTTCTCCGTCTCTAGCGTCCGATCGCTGCTCTTGCCCTCCCTTCCTTCCCGGGGCTGCAGGCGCCCTACTCCGCTGCCGCGCCGCTGCCCCCCTCGCCCCTGCCCTCCCAGGATTCCCGTCAGCGTTCAGTTTCAACCCCAACTCCGATCTAACGCACAAGCCGGTTTAACATCCGGACTTCAGGCCGCAGGCTGTTCTGTTTCCCAAGCCTCCTGCCTCTCCTGGGGATCCCTGGCTTTTCCCAGAGTCCCTCGCAGATGTCTTTGCAGGAATTCCAGCACAGCGCACCTGCACAGTCAGCGTGGCTACTGCAGGTCCATTCCACTTCAGTTCTGGAAAGCTATCCAGCTCAGCCTGACAGGTTTCCTTCAACGCCGGAAACCAGGTCTCTCCCAGAGTGGGAGGCAGTGAATATATTTTCATTTTCTTGTAGTGGGAGAGCAGCAACAGACTGCCTGAGGAATGCGACAGAAGGGAGCAGCCCGACAAATGTGAAGTTGGGAAAAGGTCAGAAACTGAGAATGAGGATACTTCTGGGGAAACTGAGATAAGAATGTAAAAATCATGGTTGCATTTTTTAACACTCCCTATATAAATAAACTGACAATAAACTACGAATAATAGTATTTAAAAAGTGTTTGGGGACCTTTCACCTCCCATCCATGAAGTTTTGAATTGTGTATATGCTCTACATAGAAGGATTATTAAAGAGGAGACAGAACTCTTTATGGCCAAATACAGCCTTAAATCTGCTTGTGTGGCATCCACTGCAAGAAGTCATGATGTGCCTAGGACTTGAGGGTTGCCTGGCACCTAGGGGGGCACTCAGCACCAGGGCCTCTATGAGCGCCAGGGGAAACTCAGCACCCCACAAGAATCCAAGAAGGGAACTTGGTACTGCATATATTTAATTTCTGATATTCATAATCACACATATACTGCTGAATTTAACTCAATATATTTCAGGTATGTGAAAATGGTGCTTAATGATGGGAAAATACAATTGGTGTGACCTATGCACTATGGTTAATGGCAATACTGTAATATTTTTGCATCAATGCCAAAGATGTACCGTATTGATAATGGGGGGTTTGGAAAAAGTGTGCCAAATATATACTATGGACCATGGTTGATGGGAATAGTCTGATGATATTATCTCATAATCTGTAACAAATATTCCAACACAGCATGGTGTGTTGGTGAAGGGTTGTTTTATGGGAATTTTATACGTGTGTGATTGTTTTGTAAGTTCACAACCTCTGTAATAAAAATATATTAAAAATAATAGGGTGGGTTGGGGGGATGGTTCTTAATGTACTCTTTAGAATGACTTTCAGGTGTTTTTGACTAAAATTTATATCCAGAACTACTTTCTTACAGAAATACAAGCAAGGCTTATGATAATTTGCCTTCAGAACATTATTTCCTAATCTCAGCAGTATCCAAATGAGTGAGGAATGCTTGACCGACTCTTCCACCACCTCTATCACTCACTGTACTCTGGAAGCTCTTGGCAAATGTTTACAATCATTGGATGTGGTATTTCTATTTGTACTCAAAAGTCAGAAGCTATGATATCAAACAGATCGAAGAGGTGCTGTGTTAGAAAATGCACAGTATGCTCTCTCAGTAAAGAATCTGTAGTAGAGTAACACTGAATGCCATTTATTTAAGAATAACTCTGCCACATTTGGGGGGGAAGTCAGGATATTAATATCCAATCCTGTGATTGAGTGTAAACAATAGAATCTACTGTAGTGCATTTCAGCATCCGGGAGTTTTACTTTTATAAAGATGGTGTCTGCAAGATGTTACTAATGTATTTTCTTTCAACATGGAGAATAAACTTTTAAAGGATATTAGTAAATATTCCTGCAGGTTTAGTTTTTAATAGTTTTTAAATAATAAGCTTTATGGATATGAAAAACTTTAATATATATGTTAGCATGTGTTCTTTCAAAATATAAAAATCATATATTTTGAATAAAGAAAAGTACTTATATTTAAAACAGAATAATTTTGAAATGATAAACTTTTTTGTGCAATACTCTTCCCCATTTCATGTTTTTAGCTAGGCAGCTACATTCCAGGTTTTTGTTTTCCTAATGTTATAACAAACTGAAGAGATAATGCTAGGAGTCCTGAGACCCAATGTGTTATCACTTTGGAAGTCAAGATAAAGGGAAGTCAAATAAAAGAAAGGATTAGCTGGGCTTCAGTAAGAATGTCTTTGTAACTTGGCAGCAACTTCAACCCAGAACAAACATGAGGTAGTGTTCAGAGAGTAAGTAAACCTGGACAGAGATGGTCTTGTGGGCTGCCAACATTTCCCATTAGCCCCATCAGGACCACAGTACAGAGCTACTAGTTCTAATGTGATTGTGTGCATTGAGCTAATGGGAATTTCAGAAGTGAAACTTCTGGACAAACAACTACTTACTTCACTCAGATCCTTTATGACTTGGCCAATTGGACGATGCTGAAATGTGTGACACCAGGAGAGGGATTATTAAGGACAGGAGAAAATTGGGACTTGTTTCAGCATCCCAAATGCAGTTTACAGGAGCAGAAAACCCTATCAATGAGGAAATAAATCATTTTTCAAAATTGGTATTGAAGTCTGGTGTACCTATCACAGCAAAGTGATTTTATTCAAACCCTCCATGGTCACCATTGATTATAGAAACAGGTGCAGGGAATAGACAGAGAAAAAGGAAGCAGTCGGCACCTTAGAATGAGAATGGGTTGTAGAATGTCATAGGTCTGATTAGGCTTAGTGTCTATAAAACCTTGATACATGGAGCTGAACTCAGATAATTCACTTCAAACATTCTCCATATTGGATCACAAGAATACTCAGAATCAAGCTATGATATTGAATCCAGTATTTTTTCCTACACTACTCCATCAATGGGGGAAGCACATGCTGCAGTGCTCAGATCCACAATCTACAACTGGATCTAAATCTACAGGAATAACCACCACTGCATTTTTACCACTCTTTGCCTTGAACTGGGATAAACCCATTCACCATAGAGCAAGTCTTCATTCCCTGGAATTAGAATCACCTGGGATTTTCAACATTGTGGATTCCTGAACCTACAACCCAGGACTGGGTCTGAGTCAGTTAGTACAGGGCCTTGATACTCAAAGTGTGGCCCAAGAATCACAAGGATCAGTACCAACTGGGATCATGACAGAAACTTAGATTGGCAGACCCGTCCAACCCTGTAGAATGGGAATATGGATTTTCATAATATCCCCAGGTAATTTAGTGCATATTCAAGTTTGAGAAGCCATTGTCTAGACCAATGCTACCCAATAGAAATATAATGCCCACCATATGTATAATTGTAACGTTTCCTGTAAACCTGTTACAAAAAGTAATAAGTAAGAGGTAAAAATGTATTTAGTAACTTATATTTATCCTCCTTAGATTAAAAATATGAAGATTTCCACAAGTGGCATTAGGCACATTTCAGGTGTTCAATATCCAACAGTGGCTGTGGTATTGGACAACACAAGTCTAAGGCATGACCTAAATGCTAAAACCCAGCTAAAACCCAAGTAGTTCTAATCTACACTAATCTCAGAAATGAAAACAGAGCTGAGCTTGGAACATAGAAATTTTAGGTGACAGAATGCAACTCATATTTAACAGAAAGCCTTTGGAACAGTTATTTTTTAAGGACTCTATATTGGTTGGGGCAGTATACAGATTCCTTACCTTGGAACATCAGCATCCTTGGATTCATATGTAGAATAGTTCTCAGGTGAGACAACAGTTTTTTGACCTTGCAAACCAGCTCCCCAGCTGAAACTTGGGCTGATGTCCTTCTTCTGAGTTACCACAGAACAGAAGGGGCACAAGGGATCCTCCCCATGGGACTCCTTCTTCAGAGACTTGATGCAGTACAGACAGCAGACATATCGAAATGTTAGGTGCATGGGATTTTCAAGATAAGCTAGAGAAGACATCTATTTGCTTCTTTAAAGTGTTCAGCCATGGCCACTCTCAGGGGGAAAATATGCATGATATTAGATTTTCTGTGAATGGAATGTCTTGGGACTCTAATCTTCATATGCATAGAGTTTTCATGTATCTTATATTGTAATCACTAATACTAGGTAATAAAGATACAAGAGAAATGCAAATATGAAAGAGTCCATGGCCCTGAGCTTCTGATATTTGGAATTTACTTGTAATGAAGGACCTTGGAATGAAGGAAATTTTGAAGGAGACTAGACCTGAGCTGTTCAATATGTAGCCATCAGCCACATAGGATTTTGGATAGCCTGGTATGGACTTTATCTGAATTGAGTTGTACACTGACTGTAGCCAGGATGCTGCCAGACCCTCCCTACCACCACCACATACATTCACAGTGGTCTGTGGTAGTAATAGATTCTCTTTCTTGACCCAAATTCATCCACTTTTTTCAGTTGATCCTGGCATCTGCCACAGAGGGATATGTGAGGCTGTCCCAGCAAACTTCCTGGGTGTGCCAGCTGCTTATGATGTCAAATGTTACTGCCAGCATTGCCAACTAGAAAGGGAATCCCAGGTGGGGATGGAATTTTGTCTGCTTTGTTCATTGAATTAGGCTAGGTCTTAAAGAAGTGCTTGCATACTGTGACAGTTTGAAGCAGGGTAGATCCCAGAAAACCCTGTTCTTTTAACTAATCCATTCTTGTGCATGTCAATTTATTGTAGATGGGAACTTTTGGTTAGATTCAGTTAAGAGAAATTCCTTTTCAATAGATCACTTTAGTAGGGTGACTCAGTATGGGTTTTAATCCTCTCACTGGAATCCTTTATAAACAGGAATAAAAATTCACAGACACAGGAAAAAGTGGCAAAGACAGAGAAGTTTCCAGAAGTTGAAATCAATGAACGCTGGATAGAGAAAAGCCACAGACAGAACAGCCCAAAACTGAAGCAAAGAGGCTAAGAGGAAAGAGAGAGATAAACAAACCCTGCCAGTGCCTGATTGTCCACAGATGAGCTCTGGTAGAAAGTCAGCCTGGAGGAGAAGGCAGAGAGCAGCAGAGCTGCCAATGTGCTTTGCCATATGGAAAGAGTCCAGGATCACCAGCACCTGACCTTTAGGGAGAGCTTCACCTGATGCCATGATTTGGACATTTTCCCCAGATTCATGTAAGTTTTTAGCCTAATAAATGCCATTGTAGAAGCCAACTCATTCTGGTATGTTGCACTGGAAGCCTTTAGACACTACATCCAATGAATACAATAGACAGTACATATATATTTTGTCTTTTTAAATAAATGAGGACTAACCAGGACCTTCCCAGGTATGTGAGTGGGCCTGGGGACTGAATGCCAGCCTCCTGTGCTCCATGCACTTGACAAAATGAGGACAGGGGAACCCTAGATAGAATCTCAAATATCATTTACAAATGGACAAGGAAGGCTAAGGGGTCCTTGAGGGTGGCAGCCAAGATCCTCTTCAGAAGGAAGAGAAAAATACTACCAAAAAAAGCAAATAAAAAAACAACTCCACCCTCCAGAAACCCTTCCCAGAGAACCAGATATGAAATGGAACTTTACCTGGCTTATCTGATTTAGTCCTTACAACATGTTTACAAGTTGGTGCTCCTGCCACATCAATTTTCAGAGAAGCAAACTGAGGTTAGAGGGTGAATTAACATTCCAAAGTCACCCAGCTAGTGGCTGACCACATTGCCACAGTGCCATGTGGGCAAGGCTAATCTTTGTAACTACAGGTCCAGGATCTGTTGGGTTTTGGTGAAAGCACAGCATGTGGCCAGGAAGATGTTGATATAGAACAAGTCACCTTATGTAAGATGGGACCCAGGTGCTCTCCTAGTTCCTCAGGTGTGTCTGTCTGGATGGCTTCATGGTAAAAGTCTCACTTGTGCTCAGGGCTGAGTCACTGTCACACTGGTTATTAGAACTTAGTAGCTCTGTACTGTGGTGTCCCAAAGAGGAAGTGCAAATAGTGGCATCACCATGAAGCAGCAGAAGGGTTGGAGATAGGCACTTAGCCTGGGACTTCAGGCTCTGATGACCTTTGGCAAGATGTGGGACATGAGAGTCTCCAGCACAAAAATGGTCTCAGCTTTAAAAGTAGAATTTGGAGTTTGGTGTTGATTTAAAATATCAGTACCTTCAAGTGAATTTGTAGCTATGTGTGGCAGTTTGATATGATGGATGAATTCCAAAAAGAAATATAGATTATGTTTGTAACTGGTCTGTTCCTCTGGGTGTGATACCCCTTGATTGTATTAAATTCAGAGGTTTCACTTTTACTTTATTAAATCAAGATTAGGGCTTTGAATTGGGAATGGAGGGTTGATTCCCCACCCCCTTGGGCTATATAAATGGATGCTCAATCAAGAATGCAGAAGTAGAAACATGGAGAAGAACACAGAGAAGAAAGACAGCTCCATAGAAAATCAGCAGAGGCTCCAGGAAGAGAGATGATCCTAATATCCTACAGCTGCAGCTGAGCCCAGAAAGAAATGAGCCCTGGGGAGAGAGATGAGCTTTATGCCAGCCTACAGCTGAAATCAGAAGAAGCTGGGACCATGGATCCTTAAGAATAAGAGGAAGGCTGAACCCTTTCAGAGACCAGCAGGCACCTTGCTCCAACATGTGCCAATAGGCTTTGATGAGGGAAGTAACTTCCTTTTTATGACCTTGTGACTGTAAGCAGCTACCCAAATAAATACACTTTATAAAAACCAACAGATTTCTGGTATTTTGCTTCAGCATCCCTTTAGCTGACTAATACCCTGTGTAATAAGAACACCTGCCAGTGTTGAGAGCTTGCATGAGGGGCATTATATAACAGTGAACCCTCACAAATCATCCTCTTTTATGAGACAAGAAAACAGATGTCAAGTGTCTGCTCAGGTTCCATGAGGTCAGAACCCAGAACCATTCATGAACAGGCTATTCCCGCTATGCTATGTAAGGCTGCATTTCCTCCTGACCTAGTACCTGGGAGGGGCCACAGGGAGAAACAGTAGGATGTCTTCTCAGGGTTCGGGTTGGTGCTGCATTCACCCCTAAGCTGGTGATGTTCAACTGCCTCCTTTTGATACAGTCATTCAACAGATATTTACAAAGTGTGCCCTGGAAGCCAGTCACCTGGGTAGGCACTGTCTGTGATCGCTTGGTGCTTAGAGCTGGTGTGGTGGTAGAGATCACCATGACAACCTGGGAAATAATGGTACAGAGATGAGGAAGCCTTTATGAGACAATGGAAAGGCACCCACTCTAGAGGGTTGAAATTCAGGCTGACTTCCTGGACAAGGTCATGCCAGAAAGGATCAGAAATTGTCCAGTTGTTGGAATGGGTGTGTTGGGAAGAGCATGCCTAACTGGTAGACCACAAGAAAAAGTTGTGCCATGCCAGGCCCAGAAGGCTGCAGAATGATGTTGGATTTTCATGTGTGCTAAGGGAGGCATTGACTATGGAGGACATAGGTGAGCACAGGAACCTGCCCTGCAGCCCCATCACCTGCTTTCACATGCACCCACTTCCTCTCTGCTCCAAGTAGTGGTGTGGGCCCAGCATTAGAAGAGATGGATGAGCCTGTGCTCACCTATGGTGCTACTGCTCATTGACCATGGAACCCAGGCTTTACTAACTCTTCAGCTTTAGATCCTTCATCCTTAAATGGGGACAAAAACCCTCTGCTTATAGTCATACCTCATGTACTGGAACTGAGGTCCAAGAAGGAAAAGCTCTGCCCATGTAACCCAACTCATAATGGTAGAGCCATCTCTAGGAGAGGATGAGGTCAGGGAGCCCCAAGCAGGTGCTCCTGAGGATTCTTTCTGAGTATTTCTTGAATTTGACTGAGTACTTGCTTTGTTTCATTTTTGTAGTTGTTAGGATATTTATTAAATATTGTCTTTTCTAAGACAATTTTCTATGTTTATAATTTTCTCTCCAATCTCTTATCATTACTTTTTTTTAATTAATTTTTTTTCTTTTTAAAGAAGCTTTAGATTACATAAATGTTACATAAAAAATATAAGGGATTCCCATATGCTCTACTTCTTCACCCTCCCACACTTTCCCACATTAATGACATAATTCATTTCTTTCTTACTTAAAAATCTCTACTTCTTTATATCACTTGTTAACAATTTTGGGTTATTTCTGCTCTAAGCTTTTAGACACCCTAATTGCCTGTATCTGCTTCCACTTCCTCAGATACTGATATCCAATATGTCTTGCCACACAGATATTTTAAAGTTGTGGGTTTTGGTGATGCCATCCTAGTTGTTTTGCCTGCTTCTATGGGACTCAAGGAGATTTTAAGTTATGCTGCTGCAGTGACTATCATCACTGCAATTACTCCTTGGATTGTCCCTTCTGCCCCTCCTCCAACACTGACATTCACACAAATGCTGACCAGCCACAACCAGCCCTCACTCATTTCTTGAGTGGACAGTGTTTTTCCTTCTGCTTATTTCCATCATAAAATTTCCTGCCTATATTTCATGGTCTTGTTAAATGTCCTCATGTCCAAGAAGCCTTCCCTGATATGTGTCCTTACGCAAGGTCAGTGGTCTATTTTCTGACTTCCTACAGAACTCAAATGGAAATGCCTCTGATAGAGCATCTATCATGCCAAGTGTTGTCCTACCTATCTCCCCACTGGACTGTTAGTATCTCAAAGCAAGAACCAGAATCATTCTTCCTGTGGCCACAGTGTCTGGTCCAGGAGCCAGATCAAAGTAGGTATTAAGTTAAGGTCATCTTAACTGAGTAGATTTTCCTATATTCTGGTAGATCTGCTCAGAGCTAATTTGTGGCAGAATTAATATTGGTCTTACCTTGTAGTTAAAAGCCCTTTACAGGTCACCAGAGGCTTTTTCACACTGCACAGTCACCTTTCCTTTGTTGTTATGGTCTATTTGCAGACTTGCTTAAGCACTATACTCTCTGCAGTTTCCATTCACCTCTTTTTTTGCTAATGTGGTCTATTTATACCCATCAGTATGTGACCTAATCAAAAGTAGGTGCCAAGACTTACCCTCTCTGGTTTCCTACCTTTGGCCCAGAGTCTGGCATAGAACAAGCACTCTGGAAAGGTTGACTGCCTGAAAAAAATGAGAGAAAGACTTTTTGCATACCTCCTGGGGCTGAGCTGGGTATGTCCCTTTACATTATTAGTTCCCAAGGTCCCTGAGTAGAAGTCAACATGAAGCCCCATAGGGTCCCTGGAGTTCCCGTGAGTCTGGATGAGAAGAGGAACTCGTAGCATTAGTGGACCTGCCTCCCCCAACCATTTTGCTTCTGACTAGAGCAATCAAGTTTGGCCTGATTCCCACCCTTGCTCTGTTTACTTCTCTTTTTAGTTGTGGCTGTTCAATGCCATCCTCGGCTTGAGCTGCCTGCCCATTCTACTGTGAGAAATTTGATCATCTTGAATTGTGTGAGAAAGCAAAAATCTGCTACAAATCTGGAAGTAAGGAGGACCAGAATGTTTGCAAAAACCCCAAGGTCCAGAATGTGGAGATGTGTGACCTCTAGGTGCTGAAAAACCAAAAAGCCAACCTGACTAGTATGTTCTTATTAGAACTTAGAGTTTCAATCTTTGCAGGTTGGTGAATGTAGATTGTCTTCCTGTGTTGACTCTGATTGCAGGACCTTGTGAGGATATCTCCCCAAATAGGAAAGTTTCTCTAAATAAATATCTCTGTTTTTTCTTAAAAATTAATGGCCAGTGTGGATGCCTTTACTAGCAATTAAAGAAAGGAAAATGAAAATTTCCTCATTAGTATGATAATCACATCAACACTTTGGCTGCAGTTCTTTGCAGGCAATGAGCAGGTATGCTAAAGATATTATCTTATTTAATCCTCACCATTGCCTTCAAAAGTAAGTCCTATTATATTCTCCACTCACCTATGAAAGGTGTCTGCCGATGAGTGTAACTTACCTAAGACACATGGTAAGGAAGTAGCCAATGAGAACTCTAACCAGATATTTTGGAGTCAACCCAAATCCTTAAGATACAAGATTTTGTGTTAGAACAAGAAAATTTTACACCTGCGGATATATGTAGCAAAATAGATTACTTGAGCTAAGGTCATTGCTTTTGGAGAAAACATTTTAAAACAAATCATTAAAGTGTTGTCAGAACCCATATCTAGGCTATTGGATTTGTTGTGAGAAAGAATTCAAGAATGAGCCACAAAGTAATTAGGCAAGCAGAGAATTTATTGGGAGGTAGAACAAGAGATCAGAAATATTGAAAGAAAAATATATATATATGCCTTTAGAGTATAAGGCAGCCATTCTCAAGGGAGAGAATATGAAGTTCTGTACTGGGGTTCCTGTTTTATGGGGTATTGAGGACTCCAGGGTCTGCAGTGATTGACATATTTGAGACAAAGCAGGGAAGCTCTACTGGGTTATTTGATTCTCTTATGGGGTTAAGAGTTGCTGCCCAGTGGTGATTGGCTCCTGGCTATTGTTCCCACAAGGGGCTTATGAAAATAGGTGGTATTGTGGGAAGATCATGTTTTTCTCCTACTTTCTGCTGGGTGGACCTTGTAAGCTGAATTCCTAATACATGTTTGTGCAGTCAGTGTGCACATGTTGTCGATGTGGTTTCAACAGCTGATAGGTGAAAGCTGCAAGCTGCTTTCACATCACATCAGCAGGCACCAGCTGCCTACTTATAAGCTGCCTATCTAACTCCTGTAGGATGCTGTTCCAGTTTTTTTTCTACTGAGTGATGTGTTTGTGGAAATTTATTGTTTTTTGCCTCTCCTCCTTAGGTCCCTATCTATCCTGCCTCAATTCCTCCTTGGAAAATTGTGCACCCTTAATCTTAAGGGGGAGTTGAAAGGCAAGGGTCATTCTTGTGTGTTTGCTTCCTGTTGTTTAGGGATTGTACCTCCTGCCTGATGGGGTACAAAACTCTTGCCATGCTACTGGGGCTAGGAGGGGCACTTGCTTTAATGGTTGAAACTGGATGATATTCATGCAGGAGCAGAAGTTTGTTTTAGAACACATAAATTCTGGAAGAGATAAATTGATTTAGGAGCTTAAATATATGGGGACCTACTAAATGATCACCTTTGAGCAGCAGAGCTCCCCATTCTATTTTACATTGAAGATTAAGAACATTATACATATTCAGATGCATCCAAGACCAGGGATCTGCATGCCAGGTATAAGATTTGTTAGAAAATTGGGTACAGATCCAGCAAGAGGTTAGATTAAAGAGGGTTGTGGCCTTTTAGACAAGGCTAAAGAAAGGTGTTTTGGACCAGTTTCTCCCATTTGGAGATTTGGAGAGAGAAGTTTAATTAAAAGAAGAGTATTTAGGGTTGTCTTGTTAGTACTTAAATAAATTGTATTCAACAAGGGAGGGGTATGATAGCACTTATGATAATACATGGTATAAGGAGGAAGCAACAACAATAAGGTGTCTTACAGGGTTTAGGCTGCTGCAAGAATTCTTAGATACTTAGCCTTTACTTTTTAAAGAGATACTTCCTGCTGTCTGATGGCTGGCACTTGTGGTTTAACAGGTGTTTCTGGTGCATTGTCCATTCCTTGGATGGTAGGCTTTACTTGGAATAAATGCACTCAGCTACCAGTTCATTTGGTCACATGCAGCTGCCCCAGTGGCTTTGTGCACTTTCTGCATTTGCTCAGGTTTGTTCCACATTTTCCTCCTTCCCAATAACCAGTTCTTTTATTTTATGAAAAAATTACTTCCCTTCTCCTTAATAAAATGCACACATTCTGTATACTTTGTGTTTGTGGGGCCGCTGCCGGAGTGGCGGCGGCGGAGGCTGTTCCTGCTGATGGCAGGAGTGCTGGGCTGGTGGCCCGGTTGGCGTGTGGGGGAAGAGGCAGCGGAGGGCTTAGTAAAGAGACTGCGGAGACGAGGCTGATGGCGCAGGTCTGTTTATTCAGAAAAATGCAACACCTTTTATAGAGCAAAGGGGGATGTGACGGTTGTCAATTGGCGGGCGTGGGGTTGGCGGGAAGGTTGTGGCGCGAACAGGGAGGAGGGTAGGGATTGGTGGGTTCAGGGATGAATGGTGGTTAGGCATTGGTGGTTGCTGTTGCTAGGGAGGAGGGCAGAAAACTTTAGGCGCGAACTTCTCTTAACTTCTGAGAAGAAGGCTAGCTGTTCTTTGTTTCAGCCTTAGCGGCCATGCAAGACTTAAATGGACAAAGTAAATTTCATTGATTACTAAGTCTTGCCTTACATTCCTCATTCTCCTCTGTGAAAATTAGTTATTTTAATTTAAGACAGAGCTATATTTTCTTCTTTAACTTAATTTTATTAAACATGAACTTACAATTCTCATTATCTTAAAGATTTAATACATGTAATGCTAATTCATTTTATTAGTATCCTAAAACCTAGGGTGATTACACCCAAGCTAAATAAAATTGGAACAATTATTTTATGCAAGAAATGTTCTTTTTTCCTTCTACCATAGGAAGCTAAAGTCTCTTTTATGATTAATAAAATTTTTAAATTGTGAATAACCTTTAAGCACACTAACTTTTAGGTTCTGGAACATATTATAAATGTTTAATTTGTATTGATCATAATTTATAGAAATATTTACATAACTTTTAAGAACTTTTCCTTTACTGAAATTTGACAATTGGATTAATTACTCTCATTTTAAGGCTGCTATAAAGGTTTAAACTGGGGAACTACAGGACAGATTGTGATTCTTAATTTTCTAGCCTATTAGATAAGAGTTTTAGCCTAAACTTAAATTTCCTTGTCCTTGTCCAGTTACATCCAGGCCAGCTAAATGTGCATTTCCTTATCTTGTCCCATCCAGCCCTTCCCCCAATAGTTCTCACAAAGAGAAGAACCTGGGGCCTGGGCAGGACTAGGAGCTGAGGAAAAACCTTTTTCTTTTCCCAATAGTTTTTATATTCAGATTTTTATTCTGCTTAAATTTTCTAATTTGAGACCCGGGAATATTCATTTACATATATAAGTACCTACCTAAATTTTAGCAATTTGAATAGAGCTCTTTTAAGGATTTCATTTGATATTACCATCCTGAGGAGTGAAAATATACACTGAGCAAATAGGCAAATACAATTATAGAATTAGACATAGAAATATTTAACTCACTAATGTTAGTTACAATTTGCATTCTCTTACAAAATAAGTTTAACTGTAAAATAACATTCTCAAAAGATCTCTTTGAAGGTTAATTTTTATTATTTTAACCTGCACTGTGATCATGCAATTCTGCACAAGAAATTTGTTCATTTTAGTTATTGGCTTATAACCAAATTGTGCCCAATGCTTTAAAATGTTACCAGATTTGGTTTAGGTTCTTGATTATGTTGAATGTTGATCCATGCAGGAGTGAAGGCCAAAATAGGGGTCCAAAGGCAAGAGAGAGAGACACACAGAGATTTGGCCTTTGTGCTTGCTTTTTAAACCATTGATTATTTTGCCCTTTTCCTAATGGCATGGAAGGAGACCCAGCTGTTTGCTGTTTTGATTACTCCACCAATCAATCCCCTGGGAGGGCCCAATGATAATATCCCTAGAGAATATCTAGGGATTCTTCTGGATTCTGGAGGAAATCTTGTTCCAGATGGGATTCTCATGAGGGTTTTCCTGCAACCATCTTGGGAGTATAGATATCCCTGTGGACTTCTTTCCAGGTTCAAGGTCTCTTTATTGATTCCTTATCTAGCCTGCTTCATTCACCCCTCAGAGAATTTACACCTTTATTCTTAAAGGGATGCTGAAAGGAGATGGTCATTCTTCTGTAATTACTTCTTGCTGGTTAGGGGAATGTAAAACCCTCTGGCTATTCTATCTCCATTGGAGGAAGACAGATTTGGCATCCTGGGTGAAGCTGCATGAAGTCCCCATATGGCTTACAAGATGCTGATTCTGGAAGAAATAAACTTGATTAGAATTTTGAATATATATGGTTCCACTAAGAGGATACTGGATCACAAAAGAAGAAAAGGCCAGGAGCTTATAAAGCCTCCATTTTCCTGAAGTTGATGGGTAACAGTATTCTTCTTTCAGCTATTTTTATGCTGTTGTTTAACTCTAGAGAGAGACTGCAAGAGACAAAGGGGTTAGGTATAAATTGTCAATCCCAGTTGCTATGTTATAGGAGAGGAATGAGAAGGGACATTGTCCTTTTAGTTATAATATAGGGAGATGAAAATGGACAAGACTTCTTAAAGGATGTCTAGTTTGCCCTCCCCCTAACAATAGGCATCTCTCTGGGCTACAGTTAGAGAGAACAGCTGTATTTCATACAGACACTACTTAGCTTTGTCTCTTGAAGAGGTATTTCAGGCCATCCAGTGAACTGGCACTCATACATCCCATCAGAGCTTCTAGTGAGCTGGCACTTTCCTGGGATTAATGCAACAAACTGGAAATTCCTTTACCTTTAATAACTATGGGAGTGATCAGAACTACAGACTAAAGTTCCTTCCATTTTGGCTGTAATTGAGATAGAGGTTTGTTTTCTTGCCAAGTTTTCATCAGAACCTGGTTTCCAGGTCCTGGGTGAGGAAAGGTTGCCCATGGACCATCTCAAAGGAGCTAAGCTGAAATGGGTCTTGGCCACCTCATTTGCTATTTCCCTTCCAGTGGGAAATGCTTAGCCCTGTCAGATTGGCATGTGGGTTTGACAGTCCTCCTCAGGGTATGAGTGGTACAGGTTCTGGAACAAGGGATAGGAGGGATACCTGGGTTAAGCACATTCATTAACTACTCAGAAAATGAAGTTTACCAGAACTTTTTAACATATTCCATGTCCCTCTGCATATAATCTAGAATAGAGGCTGCTTCTGGCTATATTGTGGCATGTAGACCAGCAGTAGGCAGAATTTCCTGATCTCTGAGAAGACACTTCTATGGGGACATGCTCATTATTCTAGGAAGAATGAAGAAGTGCTTTTTAGTCAACGGACCTGGTGCTCCAGAGTCAAAGTCTGACTGAAATGTTTACCACTCCAAATAATTTGGAGCTGATGCCCTTGTGTCAGCATCCTGAGAATTTAATCCAGAGCCTTGCTTATGGGCATTCCTGTGGCCAACCTAGGTCTTGGTGGATGTCTGAAAGTCCTGAAATTCAGACCGAAGCACCCAACACAAATTGATGGGAAACATTGTGAGCAGTTATCCAAACTGAAACACCTGAGATAAGTCTCAGAGGATGTTTGGCTGCCCTCTGAATGGAAAGGCCCAAGGTCTTGGGGACCATTCAGAGTTTAATGCTCTGGTTTTCAGCACCCCTACATTTCAGGGTCTGAGACTGACTGCACTGTTACCTAAACAGAAGCTCCTGAGGTTAATCTCAGGGAACATTTGGCTGCTCTCTGAATTGAAGTGCCCAAGGCTTCTTAGGTCTTGGGGGACATGCAGAGTTACTTCTCTGGTTCCCACCACCCCAGAAACCACAGATACTCTGCTACTGGGCATTTCCAGGACTGTTCTGGACTTGGAAGACAAACTGAATAGATCAAATGCTCTCAAAGCTGAATATTGCTCCTTCCCAGAGGAGGGGCAGAAAAAACTTTTTCCTATTTTTACAGAGGTCTTAAAAAGTAGTCCTAGAAACTGGGTGTTTCTCAGATAGACCAGCCATCAAAAGGCCATCAAGTGATTAGAGATCAATTATTCTAGCTAACAGGTCTTGGGTCCCTGAGACAATAAATTCCTACTAGCAAATGCATTTTCAGTTTTACAGTTTTTAAGACCTCTCAAAGCATTTTAACACAAACGTGTAATGAGAAATTCAGTAGTAGGATACAGGAAGGTAAAATGTGGATAAAGGTTGATTATGAGAGGAGCTCTCATCTGTGACACCCCTGGGGAAGGGAACTCCCATAGCATCCATTTTGGCCATGCCCACTGCTGCCTTCCCACCCCATCCCAGACCAGACAGCCAGGTGTGGTTGATAGGAATGTGGGCAAGCAAAGGTGTGGACCCACTGAGAGATGCAAGCCTCTGGCTCTGAGCATTGCCATTGCCACCAGGGAGAGA
>JAQZBX010046493.1:0-20755 GCA_029593785.1 Cabassous unicinctus | reverse complement strand
TGGTGTCTCTAGAATAGAAACAAATGAGGAGGCAGGTGATTAATAAATCATGTTTTGATTTGGATTAATTTCACAATTGGTCAAGTGGGTCCTTGAGCCTGACCTGAGGTTATTCTCTCAGTTCCAGAATGGATAAAGGGAATAGACGTATGCAATAACTGGCAGAATATGAATCTAATGAGCTTTGGTGTGAAGACTATCATGGAAGCCCCTAGTATTGCTTCCACTTACCGAAATAGTAACTCATGAGCTACACTGCATTTCTAGAAGAATTTCAGAGTTTAGTTCCACCAACAAGGACTTGAAGAATGTAAAGTGAGTCCTATCATATTCCTTTCAAATTGCCAATTTGGCCTGTGCAGAAGAAACAAAGATCTTGGAGAGTGACAGGAAATTATCATAGATCTAATCTTTTGGTGATTCCATTTTCAGCCACTGTACCTTTACTGAAACAAACCAATATATCTGTTTGCACCTAGTGTGCAGTTATTGAGCTGTGAAATGTATTTTTCTCTATACCTGTTAATAAAGACTAACAGAAGCAGTTTGTTTTCATCTGACAGGGCCAGCAATACACCCGTACTGCCCTACTTCAATTTTCCTGTTGTCTATCATAATAGTAACCAGGAATCAGCAAATAAAAGGCCAGATAGTAAATATATGTACACTTGATATGGTTTCTGTTCATATTCCTTTAGTTGTATTTTTAAAACCTTTTAAAAATGTGAAAGCCGTTCTTAGCTCATGGGGAATACAAAAATATGAAAGTCATTCTTAGCACATGGGCAAGAGTTTGCCCATAGTTCATAGTTTGCCAACCCCTGATTTAGTCTACAGGAACTTTGTAATTCCTGATCATCTTTCCATTTTATAAGGTATTATACTAGTCTACTACATTGATAATATTTGCTGATGAGACCTAGTGAGTAGGAACTAGTTATTACCATAGAAACCTTAGTAAGAAATAAGTTTAGTAAAGGAGGGAAATAAATCCTATAAAACTTCAACCCTGCCTCCTTGGGGAAATTTTTAGGGATCCCATGGTCTCAGATTGTCAAGGTGTCCCTTCCAAGGATAAGGGCAATCACTGCATTTTGGTATTCTTACCATTAAGAAAGAAGCAAAATACCCAGGGAGTTTCTTTGGATTTTGGATACAACATATATCTCATTTGGGCATGCTAATCCAACCCATTTACCAGGTAATCATAAAGCTGACAGTGTTGAGTGAGGTCCAGAGTAAAAGGTAGCTCTGTAACAAGTTCAGGATGCCATGAAAGATGTTCTTGATCTTGGGTCATATTACAGAGCAGAACCAATGGTGCTTCAAGGGTAATTGGCAGATGGCTGTATAGAATTTGGCAGGACCTTATAGGTGAATAATGATGTAGTTTGTTAGGAATTTTAAACAAAATTATTCCATCTTCTGCAGATATTTACTCTCCTCTTGAGAAAAAGCTCCTAATTTGTTACTGTGCCCTAGTAGAGACAAAATGCTTGGCTGTGGACTACAAAGTTACCATGTCATGTTACCTGAGCTATTGATTATAAACTTGGTATTGTCTGACCCACACATCCATAAATTTGGCCACACACAGCATACTCTATCATCAAATAGAAGTAGTACATATATAGGATTCAACTAGAGCCTATCCTGAAAGTACAAGGAAGTTGCATGATCAAAAAGCTTCTACTCCTAGTATATTTCCTTCTCTCTTTACCTAATCAAGTGGCATTATAGGGAGTTCCTCATGAGTGTGGAAGAAAAAAACAATTCAGACTTAATCAGGGAAATTCCTGAAGGGTAGTGATGAAAGGAAATTCTCCCAGTGGGCAATGTTGAGCAGTGCTCCTCTTTGTTCATTTTCTCTGTAAAGATAAATGGCCAGAGAAACAGATATATACTGAGTCATTGGAAGGAGCTAATGGATTGGCTGGATGGTCAGGGAGTTAAAAGGTAAGTGATTGAAAAACAGGTAACAAGGAGATCTTGGGAAGAGGTGTGTGTATAAATTGACACAATATGTGAGGATAATTATGAGCAATGTGATTGCTCAAGAAAAGGCATCCACTGCAGAGGAGACTTTCAATAAGCAGATGACCTATTCTCTGCACGTCAGTCAGCCTCCTTCTTCAGCTATTGCTGACCTTGACTAATGGACTCATGGCTGTGACATTAGTAATAGTGGTCTTGAATAAGTTTAATCAAATGAGCTTCCACTCATCAAGTTCAATATAGTTAAGCTTAATTGTTGAATACCCAACCTGCCTACAGAGAACAAGAATAAGCACCTGTTATGGCATCACTGTGTAGGGAATAGTCAGCCACTTCTGTTTCCTGACTAAATGTAAGACATATTCTTTTTTACAGTACCAGCTTCTAAAATTAATGACTGGAATATATTAATTTGCTACTCTTAACTCCTCAAAAGCTTAGAACAAGTTTTATCTAAAATAATCTTAACTATTGAGAACTCATTAAAACTGAAATAACTTTTTAGTGCAAAGAGTGCTAGGCTCCATGATTTATTCAAGACTATATATCTACACTAGATAGGTTTTCTACACATTTATACAAATAGTGACATCAAATATTTAGAAAAGTTTCGTTAAGACCCCATGACTTTGGCCAACATTCAATAGAGAACAAAAAAAGTAAGCAAGACTAGCTGATTTAAAGCTTTCTAGAGTATAGAGAGTGTCTTTAAAACCCTCAGGTATAATATTTATTCCCTTTCTCCATCATGATTTACTGTATAATTTATAATCACACTTGAACTGCTGGTTCTAAATCAAAGAACATTTTTGAGATGGTAACACAATTCCATAGAGGACCATTAAATACCTCCCTTAAGCATACTTGAACTTTCCAATACTCCTTGGGGAAGACTCATAAGATCAGCACCATGATACACAAGCAACTTAAATGAGAATATTATGATTTTTTTTTCTAATTGGACCATTAATTTACAGGTTTAGATTAAAAAAAAACCAAACTATTCCTTGACTGGGCTCAATTATGATAACCAGAATGGAATGCTTTTTCACACTGTATCCCACAGAGCTTAACATACCATTACATTCATCCAGACAATAAACATATCTTGAAAGGTAAGATATGACTTGCCCAACCAATGTTAACTATCTAAACACCAATTAACTGCACTGTCCATTGATGTAAAAAATTTTTATTACTGAAATTTCTGGACTAAGAGACTGGCATTGGTAGTAAACAGGATGTTAGAAATCCATTTCTGAGGAGAAGCCAATAAGGCTTGGTGGTACATAGGTGTGGAAAATCACAGAGAAGAGGGAATTGAGGATGACATCATTGCCTGTGTCATTCTTAATGACTCTATACACCTGTGCTAGACTACTATGGTGAATTCTCTAGTCAAATCAACCCACATGTCCACAATTGGAGGTACTATAATTAGTGAAAGAAGGAAAGCAATCAAACTTCTACAAATTTCTTCTTATTCTTTTAAATAGGTATTTACTTGGAAGACTTATGTAGCAGTTTGGCAGTTTGATATAGTTATGAATTCCAAAAATAGATATTGGATTATGCTTGTAAACTGGTCTGTTCATCTGGGCATGATTAAGTTATGATTAGGGCTTTGAATGGGCCATGTCAGTAGGGTGTTGAGCCCCACCCCTTGGTGGGTGGGAAATCAAAGATAAAAGACATGGCAAAGGACAGAGTTGGAGTTTTGAGCTGGAGTTCTGAAGCTGAGTTTTAATGCTGGAGCAGGGGGAAGCAAGCACACAGAGGAGCTTGGTTGTGAGGAAGGAGAGAAGGCTCCAGGATAGAGACAAGCGGTTCCCCTGACAGTTCACAACTGACCTTGTGGAGAGAGGCAAAGCCTACAGAGCTTCATAGTCTACAGCTGACCTTGTGGAGGAAACAGAGGTGCTGAGCCTGGAGAGAAACGGAGCCCCGAGAAGAGAGGAACCCAAGAAGCCTGAACCCTGGCAAATGTCGGCAGCTGTCATGCTCCAACATATGGCAACAGACTTTGGTGAAGGAAGAAACTTATGATTTATGGCCTGGTAACTGTAAGCTTGATAAATACCCTTTATCAAGACCAACAGATTTCTGGTATATTTCTGGCACCCCTTTGGCTGACTAATGCTAAACCCAAGCTTAGCATCAAAAAGCAAATGAATATATAGAAATTCATATATATGAATTCTCATTCTCCTAAAAATAAAACCTTTTATTATTACTGCAAAAATTTGGTATCTCTAGGTATGAATGTATCTGCCAACTATATAGAAGTTGAAAATTATTGGATGCTTGTGTGTTGAAGCACTGAAGCAGATAAAGCCAAATATATGAACATCAATGGAAAGATATGTGGGTCAGAAGATAACCTGCATATCTTGTGTCCCTATATCTCTCTATCATGTGAAGGCTGGTTTTGGTATGATGGTATTCTCTTCTAACCCAAGTAATTAGCCTACTATTAGTAGGCTAATAGTGCTGGGCAAATCAGTTGAGAGCCCTGAAATGGAAAGGAGTCATCTTTAAAAGTTTAAGGGATTGTAAGAACCTAAAATATATCTTGGCAATTTCCTTACAGAATAAAAGAAAATATTTGAAAATATTCATAAATCAAGTCTCTCAGTATAAAGAAGTTTTCTAAGCTAATAAGAAGTTGAAGAGAATGGTTGGGCAAGCACATATCTGTCACCCTTGATGTGGTAATTCGATTACACATATCACAGGTAATTCTCACCGAAGAAAAACAATTGTGCAAAATTTCACTCAAGTTTTATTACCCAAAATATATTAAAATAAGAGACAGTTCCACTTTTTGACATAGAATTTAGTTATTTGAAAATTAACACTCTATATATTTTAACTGGAGTGCAATATTGATCTGACTGAAGAAATTCCTCAAGGGATGAAAATATTTTATAGTAAGAGTCTTTGCTTTCATTCTAGTCCTTTGATGTCACTAAGGGCTGGTGTGAAACATTACAGAGATTCCACTTTGGTAATAACCAACTTCTAAGAGTATTTTGGGAGGCAGTAACATAACAAGCAGAGGAAATAGGATGATTTGGACCCCGTGAACTTTGTTCAAGACCAAGTTCAGTCACATTCCATTTACATGAATTTAGAAAACCTATTCAACCATTTTGTGTATTAGTCTCCTCCTCCCAAAAATGGGGATCACATTAGTTATCACATCATCCGCTGTAGTGAATAACTCCAATAATCCCATTTTAAAGCAAAATTAAATGAGCCATATCCATTAACATTTTCTTCTCTCCTACTACTCCTCTCTTTCTTTTCCTTTCATAACAGAGTTAAAATTAGGTTCAACTGCAAGCAACTGAAAACCAGAAATAACAGTAGCTTAAATCAGATGGAAGTTGATTTTTCTTCTGAAGATCTAGGCAGTTGAAGGCTGCTAGGATGGTTCCAAGATCACCAACTAATGGCCCAATAGAGCTCTTCAGCTCTACCCATGTCAGTCACATTCCAGGGCAAATGGTGGGGAAGATTGGATAGGCCTTTGCTTCAAAGACACTACTTAGAATTCAGACCCAGTGTTTCTACTTGTCCCATTGGACAGAACTTAATAACAATGCCACAGAGAAAGCTGAGAAATGTAGTCTTTATCCAGAGGTCCATATGCCCAGATAGAAAAAAAAAATTTTTTTTTTAGTGGGGGGGCAGTTTCCAGGGATTGAACCCAGGATCTCGTACATGGGAAGCAGACGCTCAACCACTAAGCTACATCTGCTCCCCTCTTGTTGTTTTTAATAGATGTTTTTCATTATTAAAGAGGAAGGGAGAACAAATAAGATGGAAAACTCTCAGCTCCTTCTATACCTCATTCCCACCTTTTCCTCACACCAGACAAATAGAGTCAAGCATTTTACTGGAGTGATGTCAAATGGTTATTTCAGAGATAAGTAGAGTTGTCTCTTTTAAACCAAATTACTCTTTGATTCAGTGGAATAATTTGAGGGGCAGATTGAATGGATCAGTTGATTTGGCATTGTATAGAATGAGTCCAAATTTGAATTATATTTATATTATTAATTACTCAAATAATAGATTGCTTTATTTGAGTTTATATCCATCTTGTCAGCTAGGAATTTTAAAAAAATAGTGAAGGGAAATGATTACACATTCATATCTAAAGATACCAAATTTGCAGTAATAATAAAAGGTTTTATTTTTCGGAGAATGAGTTGAGATTTTTAATAAAAAAATCACATCACCTTTACACGTATTTCCTACAAATGAAAAATAAAAAGCAAAAAACAGTAAGTAAAAGTAAGATATGTCTTTGCACTAAGAATCCAATTAACAGATGAAAACCACCAGCTAAATCACAGTTTTCTGCTTTCATAGAGAAGAGGATTGGCTAGATAATCAATTTAATTGTGTATAAGTGGGCCTGCAGGGAAGTAAAAATAAATTTGGCAGAAATATATTTTACTCAGGGGTTTCGGTATGTGAGTTAGAGAAACAATGTTGGTTTTAATTCAAACTATTCATACTTAAATATGGGCCAATGGGTGTAACAGGTTTTCTATTCTTTGAATTAAAATCTCTCTTTTATGCACACACGCCCACAAACACACACATTTCACATATCAAACATTAGCTGCAAACATTGAAATCCCATCTCTTTGCCATAAGGATACTCAGTCTTTGGCTGTCTGGGTTGGGCCTGAAATCAGGATGATTTCCTTCCACCAAAGAGCTTGACCTCGGAGTCTTGGCTGTTAAATGGTGAGGAAGCAGTGATTTTAAGATGGCTGTTGATAAGAGTCTTTTTTGGTCTGGGATTCTTTGCCCCTGTGACTGTATGACTTGAGTTTCTGACAATTTGCCCGGTGTTTGGTGTAGGATAGAAGCAGTCGTTTTGTCCAAGGTGACACAAATTGCTGTGGCATCTCGGCTTGGTGCGACTCTTCTAACGTTTGAAAATCTGTGCCTGTCATGCGTGCGGTGTTACTTTGAATTTGCGTGATTTCCCACCGCTGCCGTTTAAATGATAACAGCAGGTTCAAGTGATTTGCAAACTGTCAGAAAAATGACCTCAGACATCCCCGTCATTTTCAGTGACTGGAGATGCACCCTGAGGCTAAAGCCACAGCAGAATTTTAAATAAAGCAGGATAAATCCAAACTGAATAACTTCGCCATTCCTGACACTTCCAACAGTTATGGCTCTGCTCCCTGTTCTGTCAAAAACACAGAAGAACTGGAGTGTTCTAAAGAGAAAAACACTTTGTATTGTAACAGAAGCTTCGAATACGGATTATGAATCCCTTCCCATAACGATCCTGAAGGGCCTCTTTTCTCTCTCCACCTCTGACTATTCTCAGGACATTTTGACACATTTACAATAGTTTGGAATTATTTTAATTGTTTATTGGCTTCTTTCTAAAAATCGGACCAGAATTTCAGCCCTTTACGGGCAGGGACAAAGCTGGTCTCATTTGACATTTTTTCCCTGATGCCAAAAATAGTGTCTGGTTTATAGTCTGGCCCATAGAGGATGCTCAATTAAAATACACTCTGTGAATGAATCAACAAATGAAAGAGCCCAAATAAACAGGGACAGCAAGTAGCAGGGTTGTGTGTTACTAATTAATCTTTTTACTCAGTGCCACTGCGTTATTCTGATATAGCCATGACCTTCTACCAAGTTGTACAAATTTCTGGCCACCATGAAGCTTTCTTGTTTAATCTGTTTTCAAATCACATTATTGTTCTCTCTCTGTAGTAACACACTTTTTACTGTGCTGTACATTTTCTAAAGGCATGCAAATGTACCCAAGACAGCTCATTTTCTTATCAATTCCCCAAATGCTGGTTCTCTAATCATTAAACTAATTGTCTCTGTGCTCTATTGACAGCTTGGCCACCTTCTTGCTAATTTTTGCTGACATGATGGAGGCCCCCAAGAACTGGGCTAACCTTTGGCTGGCCATTGAAGAGCCACAGGTAGGAAGGCAATTGATCAGGCTGGCCTTTGTGTTCGGGAAAACCTCATCAGTGTTCAAGTGATTTATTTAATGAGGCTTCATTCATTGACAGCAGGGCAGGTGGATGAAGAAATTCCTCTACTGTGATTAGGATTTTGCCAAAATCGCCCAGAGCACAGGGAAACAGAAGCAGGGGTGAGGGTGGAACTTGAAGTGGGCCAAAGATTATGCTTGAACTTGGGGCTAAGGTAAGAAAGTGAGGCTGCTCACCACTTCCTCAAGTTTCTTCCCTTATGAGAAGCTTTATAGAAGGTGGAAACTTCCATTTTAAGGCATGCACCATAAATCAGCTGCCATGAATATTTCAGATTTATAATTTGCGAAGTAGCTATATAAGATTAGAGATGAGGACATTTATTTTCTTCCAAGAAAAACTAGCTAGGGCATGATAGGGCTGTGGCTATGAAGTGAATGGTAAAAGCTGGTATCAAACCTTGAGTATGATATCACCATCTGAACTAAACCACCCAGTTTCACTTACACTCACCTGCCAGCCAGCAGTAACATTCATTCATTCACCCAACTTGTACTGAGTACCTGCCACCAGGTGCCAGGCATTATTCTATGTGATGGGGATACATCAGGTGAAAAAAGAGATAAACGAATGTGTGTCAAGGGGGATCCTACCTTCTATTGGTACAAGAAAGACAATAAATAGGAAAGATAGTAAATGAGTAAAAAAAAAAAAATCTCATGTGTCATGATGATTATAAATGCTCCTTGTTGAAAGTAACAAAAAGGAAAGAAAACAAAACCTAGAGAGGGGGCACAGGAGTGTGGGCTGTAGCTGTGTGACAATTTTAAATAAGGTAATTAGGACAGGAGTCATGGAAGCTCTGGGAAGCTGAAGAATTTAGACATGCTGGGAAAAGAGCACGAGAGGCAAAGGGAGCAGCCAGGCAAGGTCTCTATGTGGCATATTTAGGAACGGGGCAGCCGTATGGTTGAGTGGCGTGAACAAAGGGGAGTGGGTTAGGAAATGAGATCAGAGAGGTGATGGTTGGAGGCTGGGAAGGGAGCAGACAAGAGTCTTTTGGACCATTGTAAGAACTTTGGCTTTTTAAAGTAGAAAAACCAGGAACCGTGACATAGAATTTTAACACAGTCAATAAACTGATCTAAGATGTGCAAGAATAATCTCTGGTTGCTGTGTGGAGCATTGCAAACAAACAATCAGTGCATATTTTTATTTATAAAAATGTTGTGAATAGAAAATGAGTCTGACTGTTGACTAATTTCCACTCACTTGGAATTTTTGATGGTCTATTGATTGCTTATTTTCAGGGCAGTTGGTGGGAGATGATTTGGTTGATTTTAATACAAGTTGTTGTTTTTCTCAAGTGAACATTTCAGGGGAACAGGGAACGCAAAGGGAAAGGAACCCACTCTGACAAATTGCACTATTTGAAGGCAATGGGCTCTGGCCTGAAAATGCCATGGATTAGGAGGAGCCAGGGGAAACGAGCTCCCATGTTGACTAAGCTGATCCTGTTGCTTGTTGCCAAAGGCAAATAAAAAAATCTGGCATCCAATACCCAAGCAACAAATAAATTTGGTGTGCAATCGATTTTAATGAGAATTTCTCTGTCCTTGCCTGTACTGCCCACCACAGGACTGAGCTTCAGGCTCAGCATTACCAGACTCCTTCGGAACTTGACATTAGCTGTTTCTCATTTGTTAACCCTTGTTTCTGTACCGAAAAGAATCTAAAATGTGCCATTATTTTTGCTACCGAGACATAACCATTGCTAACACATTTGCATGTCTCCTACTATTAATAGATTTTATTTTGATAGTTGAGCTCATCGTGTATCATTCTGAACTCAGAGTTTACAAGTGCTTTGGATATAATATGTGTTCAATGAACATTGCTTCATTGGACACATCATGAAGTATTTTACGTCTCGCTGTGCCATTATGTAAATGCCATTTAAAGCCATTTACAAGCATACTTTGAGCTATTTATACTTTATATTCTATTTTTATGGGAGGCAGTAGAGTGTCTTGGTTAAGAACACAGGCTCTGGAATAAGGCAGGTCTGATGTGAATCCTGAAGCAGCCATGTATTTGCTGGGTGACCCTGGGAAAGTCAAGTAATTTCTCTGAGCCTCCATTTTGTCATCTGTAAAATTGGGAAATAATTTTAACTCTTTCAAGGTGTTTCCAAGACTATAGATCATGTAAGTAAAACATTTGCCTCATTTTCAGACACCTAATCATCATTTAGTAAATAAATAATAGCTGTTGTTATAATCACTATTATTATATTAACTTACAATAGTATTAACTATTTCCTACTATTCGTTGTTTTCAAATTTTCACTATTTAAATTATTCTATAATGAACATCTTTGTGGTAAAGTTTGTTCTCATTTTAATTATTTCTATGAGGGCTATTTCTTAGAACTAAAATTAGTGGATGAGAGAATAGGTACATTTTACTAATTTTAATACAGTTGCCAAATTGCTTTCCAAAATAGATTTTTCCTTTTTAACTGCACTACGTCAGCACTGAGTATCATCTTTAAATGTCTGCTAATGTTTCAGGTAAAACAAAAACTTATAAACTGTCATCTTATTGTTGCTTTCATTTTTATTTTTTTTTTACAGTAGCAGTGCCAAGCAGGTTTTGTTTTTCTGAGTCACTTTTGTGGATTGCCCTTTCATAGTTTGACCCTTTATTCTCTGGGGATCTTTGTTTTCTTTCCTATTGGTTGTATGATTTTTTTAAAAAAAAACATGTAAATGGATTTTGAGATTGTTTTTGAAAGGAATATTTCAAGACATGAAATTTATATTTAAGGCACTTTATGGCAGATGATTTTACTTTCTATTATTAAGTGAAGGTGAATTACTTTTTCTTCTATTCTCTCTTTGGAGACTTCTATTGTTAAGGAATTTTAAAGGTTAGCTCACAGCACTGTCAACTTATATTTATTATATCTCACACTGAAGTAATTAATACAGATATAAAATTATACACTACTCTAAGTACAACTAATATTCAGTGTTACTAATACAGTCCATCAGGTACTGTAACTCATCAACAGAGCAAAACACAAGCAGGGGAAAGGCTTCAAATCCATGCACAGCTTGGCCACATGGGACCTGTGTTAGAGAGGACCTTCCCTTAATAATATCACCGTGTAACTTGGAAACTATTATTATTTTTTTCCTCTTTTATCATATATTCTCTATTATTCATCTGGTTTCAAGAAGTTTTTGGTTTTTTTTTTAATAACGACACTGCAACCAAATTTACATGAAGTAAAAAGATATGATGATAATGGGGGTAAAATATGTTTCAATTACATCTGAGACTCAATGTTTAGATTTTTTATTCCTGCCCCAGCCCATCCCTGCCCAATGTGAATCTGCACTTGTGTTGTCATTGTGCTTCCCAAACATTTGGCCCAAACAATCTGTAGGGGTGAACTAACCATTTGTGACTGCCCCTCGTAAGGTCAGGGCTCCTGTGTCGTGCAGAATTTCCAGCCCCTCTTCCTTAAACAGAGAAGTCAGTCTGATCACTAATTCAGCGAGATGTCCTAAGAGGGCTGGGCCAGGCGGGAAGGTACACTTGACACATCAAGGCCCCTGTATCTGGGAGAGGCCGGCTCTCTAGGACAAGCTACACCACATATCCACAACCCACAGGAGATCATTTTGGTTTCTTGTTTGCATTTTAATAGTTGCCTTGGCCAAGTTATCCAGTTCCCTGATTTATAAAACAGAGAGAATAATAGTAACTACTCTCAAATTCTCAAATGGTTTTTGTAAAGGGAAAATGAAACGACACGCAAAGTACTTGCATTGTAAAGACTTAGTCATTACCCATGGTCATGCTATTATTATTGCTTTTACTATTATTATTAGGGTAATGATGGTTTAGTATTCTCTCTGACTTCACTATTTTTTCAATCACCCATTATTCCCAGTTCATCAAAAGTTTGGATTCAGTTAATGTAGACAATCAATCAATGGGGAAAATTAGTAAATTCATGTAATAGTTTTCTGCTGACCTGTGTTTTTGGTAGCCCCAAAGCAAACTTGCTAATAGAGACAATCCTCTGGAATTTAGTATTATTTACGTTTCTAAACCTAAATACTAAACCTTGGGAAATAATTTAGTGTACATCTAAGAAAGATTGTATTACCACCCACAAAATGCTGGTAATATCACTGATACTAAAGAGCTACTGGAAATGTGAAGTTTTAAGGAATTCCTTTTCAAGGGAGATATCTTAAATAATTGAAATTCAGACCCATAATTTGACTATTTCCTTTCAAGAATGGTACCAATCAAAACTAGGTATATTTAAGAGAGAGAACATAAACAGAAATGGGTTCTA
Organism: Cabassous unicinctus; assembly: GCA_029593785.1. NCBI lineage: Eukaryota > Metazoa > Chordata > Mammalia > Cingulata > Chlamyphoridae > Cabassous > Cabassous unicinctus. Next base: position 8,383 of record JAQZBX010046493.1, on the reverse strand, counting down.
CCAAATATTGAAATATTCTGAAATGCAAGGTTAGCAAAATTAACGAAAGAGAATGACAGGACAATTTTTGATATAAATGATATTGCTGATTGCTTTAAATGGAAATTGAATCTACATGTCCTAGTAGAAACATTCAGTGCTGACCCTTGTTGAGGGTTAATATTTTGACAAGAGTTCTATTAGTTTTTGTTATTAATTTTCTGTAGAGTAAAAATCTTTTTGGTTCTTATGTACAAACCCTATATAAGTGGTATTTTTCTTCCCATAATTGCTATTTTCCATTTTGCCAAAAAGATAACTTCCCTCTTCTCTGACAATTTATTTACTGATAGTCTGATAACCCTCAGTCACAGCCATGATAATTTAGTTTTAAAATGTTTACAATACAATCTTGACCAAAACACTGACAAGGCACTTTCTGTATAGTCCCCTTTGTTGCAATTCTGACATCCATTTGGTTCTTTTTCTGGATAACCATGGAAATAATTTATTACTTTTGGCAAAGATGGATGGTGCATGTATATTTTAAGCAAGGATAATGTCAAAACTTTTCTTAAAAATACTTGTTCTGTCATTGTCTCTGAAAACCAAGTTCTAGAAGCAACCACGGCATTGCAGTTCCATTATGAATACCATTAGCTTGAAACTTTGGTAAATATTTTCAATAATATTTTAAAATGTAATTCATCTTTTTGAAACACTTTCATTTTCTATCACTACTGAAACAAGTATAATATTGCAGAAAACAAAGGAAAGATTGCACACATTTATATTTTATTTTCATTAAGCACTATAAATCAGACCATAGGCAAAATACGTACGAACACGCATATATACACATAGTTTAAATTGGGAATTCTTTTGAATAATATCTGCTTGGTAAAGTATTATTGGGCATAATACAAAAAGGTATCTTCAAAGGGATCCGAAAATATCTATGTTAAAAATTTTGTAACCCCTCTCATAATATGTATGTGTATCCATGTGTGATCACAAGTTTCCTAGATGCATTTGGTAACTTTTTCTTTTTATGTAACCTTTTAGAGCTCTCTTATATTGACTTATTCTTTTACTTAGAAGTTTCATTGTAATTTTTCAACTGTGCAAAGTCCCAAGATGGTGGGAAGCATATTGCAAAACACCTGAAAATGGTGAATTTCTTGGTTCTGCAATTTTCCTGATTAATTGGTGAAAATAAAAATGTTGCACAAGAACTTACCAAGAACAGTATGTGCTCACTTAGAAAATCATTCTCTTCTGCAGTAAAAAGTAGACAAATGGGATTTCCATTAAAGCTGTACTTGTGCTATCCCAGTCTTCCCTCTTCTCCCCAAGTGGGTATCACAATAAATATAAATTGAATTTTAAAGCTCCACTTATTCCAAAAGCTAATAACATAGTAGGGTGACCAACTCACACCAGTTTACCCAGGACTGTCCTGATTTTAACACTGAGAATTCTGTATTCCAGGAAACCCTTCAGTCCGAGGCAAACCAGGATGGTTGGTCACTCTACAGCATTGTTGGAAGTTTCATTATCTAACATCTATATCTATCTATCTATCTATCTATCTATCTATCTATCTATCTATCTATCTGTCGCCTGTGTATCTAATCTGTCATCTATTATCTATCAATCATTTATCTATATTTTGCTTGTGTTTAGATGTTATGGTCTTAATAGATATGTTCATTCTTTAACTGATGGCAAGTGTGAAAAGACTATAATTTACATTGTGCTTTTATCATGACTGTTTGTTGGAAAGAGTCCCTTTAAAAGAAGACATTGAATGCAGTTTTCTTCCTCTTTCAGTTCAGGGCTGACAGTGGGGGCGGCCAGAAGAAAGAAGGGCACGGGGCAGAGCAGGACCTGAAGCTGGACTGCCAATCTGTGCCCCTGGAACCCTGTAGGTGGAGCCCTGTACTAATTCCTACGGTCTCTCCAAACAGATTGACTTCCTTTGGTTGATGATGATTGATTATGGTGGTTTCTTCATTACTTTAAACCTAATCAGTGCTGGGAGTAATTTGAGTAATGATTGCTCATTATTGGTAATTGTGAAGTTTAAGGCTTTCTTTATTTTGCTTCATAAGGCAGCCAGTCGGGAAACACTGGGAAGCATCCTGGTGCATAGACATTTTCAAGGAGAGAGTGGGAATAAATGATTCACAAAGCTCATTGACGGACAGGAAGCCATGGAGGTTTTGGAGAAGTTATATTACATACTGTCTTGGCAGGAAACAGTGACAGTTCCCACTAGATCAAATGTGATAATCAAAGAGTCAGTTCTTACTGGATTTGAAAGCCATTCAGCCTTTTACTGAAATTCCCAAGTTCAATAAATCATGCTATTCTTATACCACTCTGTCTTATAAATGAAGAGCTATGATTCTCCAAACATTTTGCTATTGTTAAAAAAAGATAATTAATTATAATAACACATAAACCAATGCCTTTTTTTACATTACAACTTACTAGAAGCTGCATTTTAAAGGTGTTTCCCCCTATACTCCTTGGTTAAATCAAGTTTAAAAATAAGTTTGTCTTGTATTGGTTGATTGATTTATAGTCTTAAAATTGGCTACACAAGAGGGAGACATTTTAGGCTGCTCAGCAAATAAATAATTTACAAAGTCATTAGATACCTCAGGGTATTACATAGAGTGGGTTTATTAAATTATATTCCAATAATATTTGAATACTCATGAATCTACAAAAGAAACAAAATTATAGGAGACACAATCCAAAATCGCATATAACATTTCCTGTTTTGTTTGTTTATTTTCTGTGTGCATGATGATGCTAACACTCTGACAGTCTTAAAGGCATTTATAGACAAAGGTAATATCCATTACCAAAGCATCCAATTTGATCTTCACATTAAAATCATTTCCATTTTTATGTCCAAAATCTACATGAGGAAAGCTTCCAAAAATTCCTCTAAAGATAAAAAAGTATATTTGCACGCTATATTTTTGATAAGGTTTTCATAAATATGCCAGTTCTTCTTAAGTTAATTTAGAAATTTAACACAATATCAATTTTCTAATGTAAACACAATCTCAATTAAAAGTACCATAATTTTTTACTTAGAGAGAGATGTGTTGTAAATTTTATGTAAAAAAGTAAACAAGCAAAATAAGAAAATTGAAGGGAGATTAAGCCACCCAGATATCAAATATATTATGAAGCCACTATAATTAAAGCAGTATGGTATTGGCATACGAATAAACAGATAACCAAAGGAAGACAATAGAAAATTCAGACATCAACTTAATTATATGTAGAAATGTACTGCACAATAAAATGCAATTTCAAAAATATCTAGGGAAAAGATGGACTTTTTCACAAGATGTCTTGGGATATCAGAAAATCCATTTGGAGAAAAAATCCATTTGGAGAAAAAAATCCAGTGGAGAAAAAATGCCAATTACCTATTTGAAAAAAAAAAAAACGGGTTAAAAATACAAACAGAAAGTTCACCAACTAAGAAATGCAAATAGCCCTTAAACATGGGAAAAGATGCTCAAAGTGGATACAAATTAAAACTATATTGAGATGCTGTTTTCACCCAGAAGTTTGGCAAAATATGCAAAATTTGACGATATGCCTTACTAGAGAGACTGTGGGTGAACTTTCACTCTCAAAATCAGCCCTTATAAAGAGACATTGGCAACATCTGGCAAGATTACTTATGCATTTGCCCTTTGACCCAGCAATTCCACCTCTAATAATTTATACATTGGAAAAGAAAAAAAGAAAGAAAAGAAATATTAAACATGATACTAATTCTCCAAACATTTTGAGGCATTTCCTCTGTTTTTATATATTGGCTTACAATGTTAATAGTATGCTGTTAGTGTACTTTTGTATTTTATTAATATATTAGTATGAATATTTTGTCTTTTCATTAAAAAGTTTTGTAAACATTAATTTTGATGACTGTATAATATTTTCCTGTTGCTAGTTATGAAGGCTGCTTGCAGTTTCAGATTGTGCTGCAGTGAATGCCATTACTCAAATTTGAATATTTCCTTAAAATATGTTACCCAAAGTAGAATGTATAAGTAACACCCACAACTCAGTAATAGCAAAACAGACAATACAATAAAAATGAGCAAAACATTGAATAGACACTTTACAAAAGAAGATACTTAAACTACTGATAGATACATGGAAAGATGCTCAGCATTATTAGTCATCAGGGTAATGCAAAGTAAAATCACAGTGTGATACCACTACACACACACTAAAATAACTAACATTAACTGATGCAATCGAGTGTCAGTGAGGAGAGGGGACAACTGGAACTCCCATGCATATCTCATGGATATGTAAAAGCCAAAAGCATAAATAAAGTTTAATTACATTTATATGACTCAACAATTCAACTCCTTTTTCCTCAAAAGAAATAAAAATATGTGTCCACACAAAGTCTTTCATTTTGATATTCGTAGCACCTTTACTCATAACAATGCAAAACTGAAAACAATCCTAATCTCCATCAACAGGTGGATATACTCAAAATAAAATGGTATTCAGTAATAAAAATAAATGAATGACTAATACATACAACATTAGAGAAGAATCTCAAGCAAACTATGCTGAGCTAAAGAGACTAGATATTAAGAACCACGTACTCTATGATTCCAACTATGTGATACTTCAGAGAAAAAGGAAATATAATCAATAGAGACAGAAACTAGACCAGTGGCTACTCAGGGTATTGGGGAAAAAGAACTGCAAAGGGGCATAAAAGAGCTTTTTAGGATAATGAAAATATGATATATCTTGATTATGTTGGTATACTACATTAGTGTGGAATGAGTTGCTAAAACAGGGGGTCATGGGAACACAGATTCAGGGCCAACAGAAACTTTCAGCAAATGATCCCTTTATTGCACAGAGTAAAGAGTCCAGAAAGGGCAAAGAATTTCCTTGTCACTTACAAAGCACAAAGAGTACAAAAGAACAGGGAAAGAAGACCCATAACTGCGAGTCTCCTGGAGTGGCTGGAAACTGCTCCAGGTTGGGATTGATAGATGGCATTTCCCCACCCCACCTGGTGTTGGAGAAGAGAGACAAATCTACACTCTGTGATTGTGGTCTTCATCCACCTCAGGGTTGGATTGCCCTACCACTGAGAATTCCTGTTCTGTTAAGCCTCTGGGGCCACTTGCTCCAGGTTTCTGGGTTTAAGAACTGGCTGGGCTTTTTCATTAGACTTAACATCTCTGCCAGGCTGTGGAAGTGCACGTAATAGAAAACGAGTAGGGGTTTGCAGAAGGCTGGAGGATTGCTGCTTAGTATTTGTTCATAACTTCCCTAGAAAAGAAGTTGGGCTTTGGTGTGATCTGGGCATTGGCCACTTAACAGGTGTCTGTGACTTCCCTAACCATATACATATGCTTTCATCAAAATGTCATTGAAATGTATGTTAAGGATGGGTACATTTTTCTGTATGTAAATTATACTTCAATAAATTTTATTTTAAAAAAACATATTTATACTTTAGTAAATCATGGTAATATTCATGAGTAGTGTCCTCCTTCTCAACAACTCTCACCCACTAACTAGTGGAATTCTGTAGACACAGCTAATTTCCCTTTGGTCGAAATGAAGTGAGGAAGTTTCAGAGTTTTGCCAGTTTCTAAGTCATTGGCCTTGCTGGGCAAACACTAATGCGTATAGTCCATGGACTGTAGATCAAAGGACTACATTTCACCATTGATGGAAGACTGTCTATTATCCTGGTTTTAAAATATTAAGTTAAATAGTGGGTTTTATAAATTGCCCATCAGTTAAATGTGATAAATAGAAACAATTATCTGTTAAGTGATAGGTTTCAAGGATTTTCTTATTACTCCTTTATACTATTCTGAAAATAATTTAAGTAATTATGAATGAAAACAAATTGCAGAGCAGAGCTTTTACACATTAACCTGTGAGAATAAACTTTAATAAAATTAAAGTTTCTGTATATTTTATATTGAAACTATATTTATTATTAAATGCCCAACAATAAATAAATGGTTCCATGAATTCTTTTGTAAAATTATTTGCATCTTTTAAAAACAATAGTTATAACAATCATATTGCCACAACAAATGTTTATGGGGCAACACTAAGTAAAGAAAAAGCAAACCATAAAATAGTAGAGTATAGATGGTATACTTACAATGATACAAACTTACATATTTGTGGATAATAAAAAAGTTAAAAAAAAGTTAACTTTATTTAAGTGTCATTGAATGTAAGATTCCTGGTACATAACAGCTCTCAAGGAATGTTGATTCCCTTCAACTTTTAAGAGTTTGGAAATATAAGCCCAAGTCTAATGTCAGGCAATACTGGGCTTGTTTAATGATTCCGTGGTCCTGTGTATGTGATCTAAATGATGTAGTGTTCAGTTTCCTAAACCATTTAATGAAGCTAATAATAGCATTTACTACAGAATGGTATTTTGAGGATTAGATGAAATAAGGCACTTAGAACAATGCATAGCACACAGTAACATTCAATAAAGGTCAGCAAATAGCAATAACAATAATAACAATGATAATAATGACAGTGAGAAATAGTTTTAAAATACAATAGCACCATGTGCTTGGAATTAAACAGAGATTGGGGCTATTACTATCATGATTTCCCTCAAAGTTTTACTTTAACACTTAATTGGTGTTTATGAAGAAATATCTGGTGATTCCAGTTCAAACATATTAAATTGGAAATAGTGTAGGAAGAGGCCTAAATGCTGAATTAAATTTAGTAAACTGCCCTATGGTAGCTGGAGCTGTATGTGCACCAGAAAAACATATTCTTAAATTTATTCCATTTCTGTAGGTGTGAATCCATTGCAAGTAGGACCTTTTGATGAGGTTACTTCAGTTAGGGTGTGACCCACCTCAACTAGGATGGGTCTTAATCCTACGATTGGAGTCCTTTATAAATAATTAAATTCAGTCAGAGAGAGAGAGAAAGCCATAGAAGCAAGAAGCTGAAAACAATGAAACCTAGAAGAGAAAGGAGAGACCAAGCAGATGCTGCTATGTGCCTTGCCATGTGATAGAGGAACCAAGGATCAGCAACAGCTAGTCTTCTGGAAGAAGATATTGCCTTGATAATGCCTTGAATTGGATACTTTTCCACCCTCAAAACTATGAGTGAATAGATTCCCATTGTTTAAACCAAACTAATTCATGGTATTTGCTTTGAGCAGCCTAGTGAACTAAAACATGCCCCTAAATCATTTGATTGGGAAAGTTATTACAGGTTACCTCTGAAAAAAATATTTTATATAATGTGCCAGTTAATGGCATGATCCTTACTTGTATTAAACACTTAGTTCTGGGCCATTACATAGGCACAAATTTGTATTTCTTTAGACTATAAGGATGTAAATTTCCAAGCAATAAGGAGCAATGATTTTTAAAGTTCATTTTTATATTCCAACTTAGATTATTTTGTTGAAATGAGGTATCTACTGCTAGCCAATGATCAATATGTCCCATTGCCTCTTTGTTCTTTCAAAGTTTTCTCTTAACCTGATCAAATTTGGTAGCTGTGTGCAATAATAAAATCTTAAAAGAGGGATTGATGTAAGCGATCCTATAAGGTCAATCCTTCATTTAACAGATGAGGAAAATGAGACCCGGCGATGTCTCTGATCATACAAGTAGAGTGCAACATAAACTCACATTGTGAATGACTTATTTCTCCTGAACACAGAAAAGTAAGCCAAAACTCAGGTTTCCCATTGAAATATGTTTGTGATTTGTAATGGATTTCATTGAAATTTTGTAGGAGTTATGGACCTAAATGGTTCATGTTGAAAAAATGCTTTCTTTTATGTTCAGGGAAAAATTCTTTATACCTAAGACTGTAGATGTGCTCTGTGTGGCACTCAAAGTGAATTCATAAATTTTTATGGCACTTAAGCAATGCAAATGCACTTGCATATTCATTGCATTAGCACATTTCAATCTCTGCCACAGCCCTGGCCAGGCTGTTTCATCATCCTCCTTTGTGCTTCAAGAAACTAATGCACATAATATGTAACTTCAGAATTCTTGGGCCTTCAATTTTGGTAAAGCTCAGAGTTTTCCTGCATTTTTTTGGCTGACAAAAACCATTTAAAACTGCAGCAATGGTCAATTACATTTATTGTCATTATCATTTTTACTATGATTATTCCTGGAAGAAGGAAGTAAGGAATAAATGCTGCCCTAAACACAAGACTCATCCTTCCAATGAGCATCCCAATGTGACATCCACTATTTAAAAGCAATTAATCCCAGAGCTTCACCACAATCAAGATGGCAGAGTGAGATGCTTCAGGTCTCTGTGCTCTCACAGAAGCTTTGAACAAACAGCAAGAACTGGC
>JAQZBX010046492.1:0-20755 GCA_029593785.1 Cabassous unicinctus | reverse complement strand
AGGAAATCCATATAAACTTTGGAAAGGACTAAGGCAGTGCTGAACCTCTGGATCAATATTCATGGCAAAAGACATAGTATAGCAGTTTTAAGTTTTCGAAAGTGAGAGCTCCATTTTGCCAATTATTAGTCATGTGTTCATGAGCAATTTATTTAGCCTGTTTGTGTTTTTCCTCATCTGAGAAATGGAAAGGTAATAGAACTTTTCTACTTGATTTAAGTGAAAACTATAAAAGGCACTTAGGGTCTAGACTAAAATATGTGCCCCTAATTCTATTCTGGACTGCTTTCTTATTTGCATGATTGTAAAAGTATCCGCTTCCTATATTGGCCCTCACTGAGAGACAAGAAAAAGTTGACCAAGAAAGGAAAATACAGTAGAATTTTAGAATTCAACTTTGGAGTAGTGATAGTGACTGCCCTTCAGTCTAGATTATTACTGGGAAATGTGTATCCTAGTAGAATGCAAGGATCAAAGGAAACTGGAAATTTCCATTTGACCATTTTTCTAGGGTCTTAGTGCCTCCAATGTAAACTATTGGAGCACAAGAAGACAACAATTGTTGGAATTCCCTTTCTTTTTCACTTTTTTTAAAAATATACTTTTTAATTTTTTTAAAAAGACACAAAGATTACATAAATGTTATATTAAAAATATAGTGGATTCCCATATGCCCTACTCCCAACCCCTCCCACATTTTCCACATTAACAACATCCTTCATTAGTTTGGTACATTTGTTACAATTGATGAATGCATTTTGGAGGATTGCCACTAATCATGAATTATAGTTTACATTGTAGTTTAAAGAGGGAACAAATACCATTCTTGGATTGTACGGGTGCCTATAAGATAATTGTTCAGGGTATAGGCTTTATTACTGGCTAACCCAAATTCTGTCTATTCTCTCCCATTAGACATAAAATGATAGCATTTCTGTCCCTCTTCCAAAGTACCCTTTTATGGAACAAGCTTATTAGCATTACAAAGAGCTTTTTTTTTTTTTTCTTAGTGTCTTTCTGTTTATTTCCCACTGTTCCATGATTCTCCTGTTATTTCCCTTTACTAATTTCCTCAGTAGTTTATTTTCATCCTGTTGTATTATTTGTATTTCAGATAGGAGCCTCTAATGCCTTTGGAAAGCAAGGTGGTATTTAAATAAAGCAATGATAAAGAAATATGCCCTTTTAATTACTAAGTTTTATACAACTTGTTTATTATTCTTATTCCCAATGGTTTGCTTGCTCTATGAGCATTTTAAGTGGATTTCATGTGAAACAGAGAGAAAAATGAACAATTTATATGTATTTTTGAGTGCAATGGACAGAAACAGGGTCTTAGTAATGCATAGTAATTGTATTTATAAATTTATTTTCAGTTTAATCCACCAATTCAAGGGCTGTTTAAGGTTAAGTAATTACCTGAACTACTTAACAATGTTCAAGGATAAATACAAAACAAATGGTATAATATAAAACTATTCAAATGATTTCAAAATATACTGGTTGCTAATAAGACTCGGCCATTATAGCTATAATGAATAATATTGTTTAAGCAATGGATTTTAGGCAAGTCCTTTAATATACTGCAAAATTTAATAGTGCTCAATAGCCTATTATTATACCATTTTCACATCATAATTATACATTTACAGATGTCAAGCATTTACAGATACCTTGCTTTAAAAGTCTATGAAAATAAATTAGATCTATAGGAAGTAGGGTATCTTCAACTGAATATACTCAGTGGAAAAAATGCTTGGTTTATAGGCACTGGTTTCACACAGTGAGGTGAAAATCCTGTGGCATGGATCAGTAGTTTGCAGACTGATTTACTGAGAACAGTGGGTGGCTAACAACCAAATTTATGAGATGGTGTCCCTGAACAGTATACTTGTTTTCTAGGTCAGAGTTTTAATTTTCAAAGGAAACCAAGTGTTTAAGTGGCAAGCCTGACACAGGTTGAGTTGCTATATTATCAGAAAATTAAATATAAATCTGATAATAGGGTAAACAAATTATATATTAAAATTTAAGCAATTATTTTTAGTATTAAATGTATTATCTATTTTAAAAATAGATAAAAATGTATCTCTTTTATCTATTTTAAAGCACTATAGTTACCAAATGAGTATCTATGAAGTTAGAATATGCTTTGAATAAATAACTTATTGCCTCACAGCAAGGACTTAATATTAGTTGAATAGAAAGCTATAGTGGAAGGAGGCAGAATATTATAACTTTCTAGTGCAAACTGAAAGCATGCCAGGAAACCAGGATTCCAATCTCAATTTTATCACTATATGTTTTATAGTTTTGGTTTCTTTTGCTTTTTGCTATTTTAATTGAGTTCTGTACTAGTATAATAAAGGAAAAATAAAATGCAAATATAGATAGGGAAAATATGATTGAAATATTTGAATTTCTTCTACAAAGGAAGATAGTTTATGAAAATAGAATTACTTTTCAAATTTTTTGTTTCTTTTAAATTGGCTTTTAACAACAATCAGAAATCATTAAATTGAGAAAGTATAGCTGCTCTCATATTTACACATGTTAACCTACCACAATAGCAGAAAATGCTTTTGTGTAGTTTCAGTTGAATTAAATAATGTGCAAACGATTTGCAAAACAAATTCCCAGACTTTAGGTTATACATGCTTAGTACCAAAATGCTTAGCAAATAAACCAATCAAAGATTCACTTTAAAAAGAGACAATACAAAGGTTTTATTTTGTTATTCTTTTCATTTGATAATTGTATTACTTTCCTATAACTAAAAAAAAAGAATTTTATTTAAATCATACATTTTAGATTACCTTAAATATCATATTCTAAATTGGCTTTACAGGATATAAATTGACAATAGATATTATAAAATATAGTAATCTAAATTAGTTTAAATAATGTTCAATAATATTCTTTATATCATGTTAAGGTAACTCTCTGAAAACAGCTATCTTTTAAATATTCTTTTCTTTTCCAAATCTTTTGGTAAAATTTGCATTTTTTTTTCATAATAGGCTGCCCAAGTTGGAGTCACCAGAGAGTTCTAGATTTGTTTCTACTTTTTCATCATTAGTTACCAGTAAATTTTTTGCTAATGAAAGAGATTATTTGAATACGAAACAAAAGGCAATATTTTAAGGATTTGGTTAATTTTGCCAGTCTGTTAATTTTCTTTGTTTTTGTTGTTGTTCATTTTCTTGATACCCAGAATAAGTAAGAATAGAAAGTAGTTTTAGGCCTATTCAGTTGTTTCTTGATACCTATTGCTTCTTTCAACATTTATATACTGATATTTGTTTGTGGTAGAAACTAACAATTTCAGTTATAGAATCCACTAAACAGAGTAGAAACTGTCTTTCACTAATCCTGTCTGTCTCCTGGGTTAACAAACACCTTCCATTTCTTGAGTAAAATATACTGAATGATTCATATGGTACATTGAGCTTTTTTGGTTAGCCTCTGTTCTGCTCCCATCAGTTCAGTTCTATGCTTAAATAGTGGCAGTTGTATTTAGACCAAATTATTTTGTCTCTGTAGACATTATTTTGAATATGTAGTGAAGTAACTTGAGGAACTATTTGTGAATAAATAATGAAAGTTATTTTTATGAAAACCAATTAAGTGCTTTGGAAACACTTGATAAGTATAGGTCACTAAAAAATTCCTGTGAATCAAGTGTGGGCAAAATATCTTTAAAGAAAGGAAAATAATAGAAAGTAATTGAAAGTAAAAAATAAAAGAAAAATAACAGAAAATTAAAAATAGAAGCAAAAACTGAGATTAACAGAAGCCTTTAATTTTTGTTCAAATTTAAAGAAATTGGTAAAAAAATTATATATCATAAAGTATGCAAAAAAGACCTAATGAACTAATTGCTATTGCAATTATTAGACATTTACTTAAAGAAAATTTCATAGGCTAATATGAGAACATTGGTAAATGAATATACATCAGATTAAATATTTTAAAATTTTATTTTTACAAAGTGTTTGATACCCTGCATTAACTATGTTTTTGATTAACCTATCATTTATGTGTACTAATAACGTTGCATAAACATGATTCTACTGTAAAATATGCATGTAATTCTACAGGAATAAATTTTAGAGCTGCAGCAATCAGGTGCCATAATAAATAGGGTATTAAAACAGCTGTTAAATCAAAATAATTTTTATGACAAAAGTCCCTTTAGATTTATGTGGAACATATATCTCCTTCCATCAATTATAAAACACATATTTTCTTTCGTCTAATTCATTTTCTTAATTTTCACTTATACAAATCTATTTCCCTTGAAAAACTAAAATACAAATTCTTATTTTAAGTTTTCTGCTGGGAAACATAGAGATCTGGCTTTGGCAGGTAAAGAGAAGTCAATTACCTGACTTTATTTTCCTTACCTTATTTTCCCTTTACCCTAATGTATTAAAGCACACAAAAAAATTCAAAACAAAAGCAAACCCCAAATAAAACATTCGTTTTTGAAAAGAATTTCTATAGTAATTCTCTACTCTGAGGTAGAGAAAATGTGTGTGTGTGTTTTCTCAATTTCCTATTTTCTATTCTCTGGTTCTGCTCTCATGAAAAGTTTCAGCCTACTTTGAGGGTATACAATTTGCTCTACTAACCTTAATAATTTTATCACTCTTCTATCAGTTATCCTGGTCAAGCCCTCAGATCCTCACACAGGAGGTAACTTCCTGAATCACAAATTTATTTTTCATTATAACTGAAACAATTGTCCTGAATGAGTTTTGTGTCTATGTGGATGATCCTTTGAACACCCTAGTGAGCTCTATTTGAACTCTAAAGATGATGCTCATTCTCTACATAGCAGAAACAAGATTTCTCAGGGAGACTGCAGCTTCCTAAACAGAAGAGTGATAAGCATAGGGTTCCAAACAACACCAGACAGTAGAAAAATATGGGACCTTAAAGGACCTGAGAAGCATTCATACAGCTGGAGAGAGACCCCAGAGTTAACGCCTTATAGAAGAAAAGAGAAGGGGTATGTTCCAGAGAGCCAAATGATAAGAAAAGTCAAGGAATATGATGATTAAAAGTCTTCAAGTAGTTTATGTGATTAGTTGACAGTGATCTGACTAGAATTCAATGGAGAGCTGGTACTCAAAGTCAAGTTCACATTTTGTTGAGGAGATAATTGTATGGAAAAGAAGTAGAGATGGTCAGATGGGCCATTCCTTCCAGGGTATTATTGGTATTGGCAATCATAGAAGATTTATTCTCCTTGACATAGAATGTGGACAAACTTTAGTATAGGTTTATTACTGTCCATGCCTCAGGCAATTTGGGCAGTTTATGTTTTTCTCTAATTCTTAACTGAGTTTTGCCTGTTATATATAGAAAGACATGCAGCTTTTGCAAAGTCTTTTGATATAGCCCCTTTTTTTCTGATTTTTTTCTTGAAAAAATATAAATTAATGACATTTGTTTATAATAGATAGTACTTCTTATGAAATATATGAATACCATAGCTTATATGCAAAGATTTTTAATAAGCAATAAGTAGAAGGGGGAAGTATTACTGTCTTGCTTTTTATAGTTAATTATTCCTGTCACCAATTAAGTAATATCAGGTTTACAGTACTCCATTCCAAAGACCTGCAGCTCCACAGAGTTCCACAGAAAGCTTGGCATGAAAACAAAGGCCAGCAGCCCTTGTACCTACAGCTAGGTTAATTGCCCTTAATTAACTTGCATATCTTATAAAGCAAAACAAAAAAAAAGAGTTTGATGCTTGCCTCTATCTTCTCCTAAGTCTCTGGCTGCTTCCCAGAAATGTCTTCTCCTGTTTTTCTCTGCAGTTCAAACTGAAAATTATTGGGGCCTTCTTTTCCAATCCAAATGTTTTAAATGAAAACCCAGAAGCAAAGGTGGCAGCCTCACCCTCAAACCCCTGTCTTCATTTCGTCTTTACTCCCAATAGATCAAACTTTCACAATAACTAATGTCTTCAAAGTGATCTATGATTCTGCAATTCATGTTAATTAGCAAGTGATATCTGCATTTTTCATACAGCTACAACCTCAGATTCTTTACAACATTTCAGTCACTCTTAGGATTTATGAACAAAGCAATTTTAAATAAAATTTTAAGCTGTGGTTTCCTTCAAATGAAACAAAAATTAGCAAAAATATTAGTATGGAAAATTATATCTGATTTATGTGTTAGCATATTTTATCTTGTTTCAAAGGCAAAAATATATTCCAAAGATAATAGGAGGAAAACGGGTATGTTGGGAACCACGGATCTAGAATGCTGTAAGAATGACAGCTGCTGTTATGGCATTCTGAACTAACAGTCCCAAAAGAAGGCCAAAGGTACCAGAAGCAAATCTTTCCCTACTTTGTCATTTTGCCAGGATTTGTGTCTCAAAATACAGATATGCTAAGCTCTGTTTCATGTAGTGCTGGAATGTAAGATTTTGGTTATACAATCTAACTCACGCAGAATAAAATCATCCAAACTGCTTTGAGATGCTCAGAGACTACTAATTGTATGTAATTTACTGTCAGTTCCCAACTGGTTAGGGTTTTAATCCATATGAACTGTCTTTAGGGAATCATGAGTAGATTTTCTGCTATGTATTGTAAAGTATTAATGTTGCTTTATGTACTTTCTTGAATAAATTTTCTGATTTCTAAATGACTATGCCAAAACTTACCTATGCTATGCTAGCTGTGTGGTTTTTTTTAGTTATTAATCACAAATAATTATAAATCATTTGTTGAAGTCTATATTATCTCCAATTCTCCAGTATACTTTTTTAAAACTTTATTTGATTGTGTAGGATTATTTTAGTGGATGGCATTAAAGTTTTAAATTAAAAACCAGTCACAAAACAAAAGTATAATTTTGGCTCTTTCAGCATTTTAAAATTAATGAAACCATAAAAAGATGTTGGGTTACTAGTATCATTAGGGAAGCTTCTTCTTTTAGATTTATGAAGCAGTTTTAATTAAAGTAGAAATAGTACCTGAGGGAACTTTTGACTAGAAATTGCAGAATAAATATTCCCATGTTAATTTTGTCATTTCAGCCTCTTTAACTTCGTTTTACTTATTCCTGCTTTTAACATAGGGATTGAAATGGAAACAGATGAATTGACTTATTTTGTATCACACATCAATGTCAGAAAAAAAATTAATCTTCACTCAAGGACTTGTTTTCCAACATATCTCTTTGTTGGCTAGGATTAGAGATTACTTATTTTTCTCATTGTTTGTAAGGAAGGAAAAAAAAAGAGAAAAGCTTCAGGGATTATTACAGGATTTAATAATTAGTATTTCAGACAAGAAGTTATACAAACATAATAATCAAATTTTACCTCAAGTATAGATATTTTATTTAACAATTATCTGGAAATCTGTAAAGTGCAGGTCATATTCTAATGTAATCCATAATACTTGATGTTTGAAACTGGTTAATACATGGAAAAAAATAATTTGCTAATTAAAAACAATTTAAAAAAATTAACTCATATATAATAAAAGTTTCCGTTCTATTCAGATAGAGTTTCATTTTTTTGAAATGCCGTTCAAGTAAAATATTCTGCTTAATAGATAAATGAGCTGATATTTTACGTTAGTGATCCTGTAGTAGGAAAACGAAATGTTTAGGGGGGATTCTACTTCGTTGTTTATTTAAGATAAGTTGAAGAAATATGCATTACAATGCAGGTCCATACTTTACCTATTGTGACAGTTTGGTATTGTTTATGATTTCCGAAAGGCAGTTATTGGATTGTGTTTGTAAACTGGTCTGTTCCTCTGGACATATGAGATTGTATTAGATTCAGAGGTTTCACTTTTACTTTATTAAATCAAGATTAGGGCTTTTATTTGACCACATCATTAGGGCAACTCAGTTTGTGTCCCCACCCCTCCCCATTTGTGGGCTATAAAAACAAATGATCAGTCAAAGACAGGGAAGTAAATACACAGAGAAGGAGAACACAAAGAGTTTAGTTTTGGACTCTGGAGCCCTAGGGAGAGAGCTGAGCCGTTCACCTGATAGCTTGTAGCTGAAGATAGCAGAGCCCTGAACAGGTGAGAAAATCCAGCGAGATGAACCTTATGCTGGCCTACAGCTGAGATCAGAAGAAGCTGGGACCACGGAGCCTTGGGAGGTAGAGGAAGGCTGAACTCTCACAGAGACTAGCAGCCATCTTGCTCCAACATGAGGTGACAGACTTTGGTGAGGAAAGTAACTTATGCTTTATGGCCTTGTGACTGTAAGCTTCTACACCAAATAAATCCCCTTTATAAAAGCCAACAGATTTCTGGTATTTTGCATCAGCACCCCTTTGACTAACTAATACAGCTATCAACCAAGGTAAGCATTGTTATATTAAAAAAATAAAATTTCATATCCTACACAACTAATGTTGGTGTACATCTTAATTGTCTTTATCCCATTGCTTCTAAAAGTAGTAGTTGTTTTGAAGTCAATAACTAGCTAAGGAAGAAAATAAAATTAAAAAAGAAAATGTTCCATTTTAGCTATGAAATATTGTAGAGTATGTTGTTATGTGCAAATATTTTATTTGATATCTATTAATATTATTTATAACTGAACATTCTCTTATGATTATAATGAAATTATAGAATCATATCATTGTGTGTTTTCTAAATTTATGATTTGAATAATAGTGGATGATGATTAAATGACCCAAATTTTAATTCCATAATTATTTCTTTTATTCTAAATCCATCTTCTGATAACTTTTCAACTCTGAAGGGGATCACAATGGTGTTTTGGGACACCTGATAGAAACACATTTTTTGACTGAAACATAATAGCTACATTTCTCTTTTTTAATTTAAATTGGTATTAAAGATTCGATTCAACCCAATTTTCAGATGTTTGTTTAAATTGAACTCTATATAATTCTGCAGTTCTAAGGTAGGGTGGCTGATGGGAAAGACAAGGTTTCTGCTTGCCTGGATTTGATATTCTAAGTGCAAGAGTCTTGAAATTGATAAATTAATAAATAATAAAAATAATTTCAAAAACTAAAAAAATATCATTATGAAAAAAGCATAATGTGAGAGAGTAGAGGGGGGTCAAGTGTGGGCCAGACAATGCAATAGAGTTCTCTGAGGATAAAATTTTTAACTGAATACTAAAAAGATGAGATTAGCTAATCAAAGTACTGTATGGCACATAGGTATTCCAAGTAAGTGAAATGGCCCATGGGACCAAAGAACTTCTCATGTTTAAGGAAAAAGAAATGTCAGTGTGGCTACAGGGTAGTCAAGGCAAAGTTGCTTTATGTGAACTCAAGGAGGAGAATAGACAAATGCCAGAAATTCCAGTGATTTATAGGTCTGGGTAAGGAGTGCAAATTTTATTCCAATTTAAATGGGAAGCTAAACAGAAAGTTGTGTGTAGGTTATATAAAGAACACTCTAGATACTAAGTGAAGAACAAATTTTAGGAATGCTCAGCAGAATTAGAAGTAGAGAGTATTGTAATGTCTAAGTAAGACTGTGAGGAAACAGCTAGTATGTTAGTAAGGGTGAAAAAAATGGAAAAATTCATAATGCATTTTGGAGGCAGAGAAACAGAATTTGCAAATGGACTGGACTTTTCTGGGAGTGAGGAGAATTACTTCAAAGATGAATCTTAAGGGCTCCATCAATTGGTAGACGAAGATTCCATTTGATGTAATGTAAAAGAATAGAAGAAGTACATACTTGGGGAGGGGCTTCAAAAATTCTGACTTGAACTTACTGAGTTTGAAACACAAGTGGAGATGTCAAGTAAATAATTTGGATATTTTGAGTAACATGTTGAAAAACAAACAGTATTTATACGTGAACAAATATGTAACTGGTTTTAGTCTCTGCTTTTTATTTACTGCCACATGGCAACCAGGATGCTGCCTCAGTTTCTGCTGTCATTAAGGCTTTCCTTTCTGACATTGGCATTAGGTAGTTATTGACGTCTTCCAAATGGTCTCATGAATATACTAAAATGGTTGTCTACACAGATGGCACCTGCTACTTGGATGCTCTTAGTAGGGGAAAAATATGCTACCAAGCACTGTGTCCTCTGATCTGGATTTAAGGTGTGGTGGATTATCATAGGTGAGGTGCATCCTCCCCCATGCCGTATAAGAGATAGAAACCAAATAACATTTGGAGGCATTTTCCCTCTTAATCATCTGGATAAGCTATCTTAGAACAACTCTTCATCATCCTCCATGAGGTTCTTGGGAGCCTCATGTTTTCTTTTCTGTGCTATCCACTCAAACGTCCACCTTCACATAAAATTTTGGAGATTCCTGTCTTACTTGGTATTTGATAATTCTTACCCTCAAACTGAAGGAGCAATTCTTTTAGAATCTCCAACTTTAGCAATAACAGTTCTGAATGCCTTGCCTCTCCCATGGAGATGTGAAAAGGGAGGGATAATTGCTTTTCTAAGAAGGCAATTTCTTTCACTACCTAGCCCTTTCATATAGTTAGTTAGAAATAGTAACTGTCTTCTTATCAAGTCTTGCTCTGAACATGCAACTTAGAACAAAGAACTTAGATGCCCTTTGTTCTCATTTTTTTATCTGTTTTTGCAGTAACCTAGGATATGGAAAGCCTATTTTTAAGTATAGTTCACATCATTGTTTACACAAGTCTGAAGCTCAAGGGAAAACTCTTTAAAAATTTTAGATATAGACTTGAGAGTGGACAAAATATGGATGATAGTCTAGTGAGATCACTTAGGTGAAAAATATAGTATATGTCAGGATATTGCATTCAAATATTTTGTAAATGGAGAAGTAGCCAAAAAATGACATTAAAATGAAGGGCTAATGGGGCAAAAGAAAATCCAAGAGATATGGAATGATAGGATCCCACGTAGTTCTTCTCGAAGAGGACATGACAAATTGTGCTGATGCTACTGAGGGATTCAATATTATGTGGATGAGGAGGGAATTTGGCAAAGTTGGAGTTCAGTTTATTGGTCTTATTAGTTCAAGGAACTGTCATAGGAGGTTATAGCAGATTTGTATAAAAAAGTTACATCATAAAATTCAGGGACCAGATAAAAAACAAAGTAAAATACACAAAATGCTAGTCATGATAAGTTTATGATGGAAAATGAAGTAGGAAAAGAGATAGGCAATGCAGGGAGGAGATGACATTTTAAATAGAATGGTCAGGGAAGTCATTACAGAAAAGCTGATGTAAGGAAGTGAAAGAGTGAGTCATACAGATATCTCAGGGAAGGATTTGGAGGGTAAAGGATTGGCAAGGGCAAGAGTCATTTAAGCAAAGCAGAACAGGTGGAAAAACATGGGGAACTGTTAAACAAGGAAGTGAAGACAACATAGGCTTCATGTAGCTGGGCAAAACCAAAGAACAAATGGCAGAAGACAGAATGGGAGCTATTTTCCCATCTATTACTTCAATGTTCTTGTTTCCTCTTTTATTCTTGAAAGGAAACTGGAATCACATCCTTTTTATTGGGGTTGGTGCCTTGGGGGTGGCTTTAAGGCAAGGCAAGGGGCATTTAGTCATTGACCGGAGGAAAAAAAAGCTTATTTTATTGATACATCATCAAAAGTGTAACTTATGATACATTAAATTAATAAATGATTATAAATTAATAAATTAATAAATTAGCTTAAATCATGACCTTAAGGACAAAAAATATGATTCAGCGAATCATGGAATCAAGTGATTCTTGAAACTTGTATTATATGAGGATTAGGAAAATGTTCTTTTCCCTTTAAGGTTTTGTTTTTATCATATCCATATACAGTTATATTTTATACTAAAATCCACATGTTCCAGCATCTCTTTTAGTTATACAGTAACACAAGCATTCATCACCAATATAGATGCCTAGAAGCTATTATCTTTATTAATAAATACAATTATTGGTTTTCCTACTAGACAGCAAGCACATCTATGCAATTTTAAAAATTGAATTCAAATCCAGTTGAATGGAACCTGTACTGAAAGGTACCCAATTCAAATATTTCTCATAAGAAGGTGCTAGTTCTTTAGATTGAAAATTAGGATGAAGAAAAATTTAATTAACTTACTCCCACAGAAAATATTACCTCTAATTTAACTTCAGTAACTAAAATATTTTTACATTTCTCCTTTAGGCAGGTTTTTAGAGAAATGCAGATTCATGAAAAATTCTAATTCTCTTATGTAGCAGAAAAAGTCAGAACTTTAAAATTTATAGATACAATATTTCAAAGTTTTATGTGGTTATTAAATATGTAACTATTGTAAAAATTAGTGTTTATTAAAATTTTGCTACATATATGAAAACTGTAGGATCTTAATAAAGAGTACAAATAATATTATTTACATGAATTATTTTATATATGAGAGTAAAAGTTAGTCTTGTATGATAATACTTTAAAATGATAAGATTTTCCTGAAATATGTCTTCATTCTTAACTTGTTTCAACATAATACTGATAAATGTCTCCAAAATTCCCTTTTGTAACCATGATGATTGAAAATATTTACATTTCAAACCATAATGTTCCATATCTATTAATAGCTAATTGAAGTAAATGTCGGCAAAGTACCAGAAACAGATATCCAAATTCAATGTAGCATTAAAAGTAAAGGTAAGTTGAGAATGAAGTCCTGTAAAAAATTATCTCCACCCACAGTAGGTTATTGACATATCATCTTGTCACATTTGCTCTTTTCCTTGACAGAAAAAAGTGATGGCTCTTTCTTGAAGGTTAGGTGTTGACATTTAATGAAGTTCAGCCCACATTTACTGAGCACCTGTTATGTTCTGGTGCTCTAAGCAGTGTGAAGAATTGCAAATGAAGATGTGACCTTCAGGAAATTTTAATACAGTTGAGTGGCCAAAGTGGTCGACTATGTCTTTATCACAAATGCAGAATTTTTCACTGAAGTTAATCTGTGGGTCCTTAAAATTCTTCAAATATTTATTTATATTGTATGATAAGCATATAGTAGGGGGCAATAAACCTCTATTTATATATTCTATGTATATGCTTTTAATTTTTGTGCAAAGGTGAATAACCAAAGAATATATCCAAATGAGTGAATAAAATTTAAGTCAGCAAATAGAACATTTCAGAAAAAAAAATCTTTACTGCATTTCTATAATATGGAAAATAATACAATATGTCTATAGTAGGTTTTATTTTTGACAGAATGGAAAGACTTTACACACACACACTTGTACAAATGTCCACAGCACTAATTTTTTGAGACACCAGCAAGTTGGTAATCGAAATCACCTTATATAAGAATTAGAAAAATTAGAAATAAAATGGACAATAATTTATCCAAATCATGAGTTGTTTTCACTGTAAATAGAGGATGGAATGAAATGACTCTCAGAATGGCCTTCCATTAATGCAATCAACCAAATACTTTTCAATATAAGATAGAAATGTAGCATTTGCTTAGTATAGCATCAGCTTTGAAAGAATCACCATATTTTCAGTATGTTGCAGGAAACTGTTAGAATAATTTTACATTTAATGTTAAATTTTTGCTAAATAGTTTAAATTAAATTGGAAAGTGAAAATCTGGGAAAAATTCCCCATTTACAATTCCCACTTTTTCATCCCCTTTCTCCTAGCAGATATTACATCACTGTTGCTAGATCTGGAAGCAACACTCTTATACAAATTCTAAATTGCTAAAAATAAGATATGTATATGTATGTATAAACATATATGTATAATATATGCACCATATATGCAAATGGTATATATATAAAGTTGTTTGATATATATGAGATCTTTAATTTGGTTCACATGCCTAATACTTTATGTTTAAAGTTACCTCTTCATTCATGTTTATTTAAGCTGAATTTCCTCTTACAGAACCACATTCATAGAACAATCACTACTGGGCACAAGTCATGAACCTAAAAACACTCTTTCAACTTCTAAAGCTTAAAATAAATGTACAGATATATACAAATACATATTTTTAAATATTTCTTTTCTTTAAGTTTCAGCACAACTCTGTAGACCTTGATATGAACTTATTCTTGCTTTGACATGTGTGATTTTTACATTGCTGGAAGAGTTATCTAATTCTTTAATGTCATTTTCTTATTAAAGAAGTGACAATCTTTTTGTTTCTGATGCATTGCCTCTGAACTCTGCTGGCAAGCTTATAAATCAGATCACTAACCATACATAATTTATTTCTGTAGGTAACTGACTGTGCAGTGTAGAATACAAATATGTTCCAAACAATTTTTCATCACATCTTAAATATAAGTTTAAAAGTTTACAGACTAAATCAAGATTTTTCTTTTCCTTGTCTTATTATCCTGCCATCAAATATATATGATGATGAAACAATATATTTATAATTCATATATATAAATATATATGTATTTATAGTATATATGTGTGTATATATTAGATTACATGAAATCATACAAGGCAAATATATACATTATTACCCAGATGTAGTCCTTCAAAGATGTATAAAACTCATCTTAAGCCACTTTTGAAATGCTATGCTTTAAATACTTATTTTAAATCATTTAATTTGCATTAAAATAGGGAGTAATTTCCCTAATGAAGCATCATTGTTTTTATTTCCTCCAGAGATAAATTATTGCGTCAACGTGTCAAAAATATCCTCTCATGTGAACATCAATTTAGGCATTAAGAGTTTTGTGTCAGATGATTAGATATGCTGTGAAGCTGGACATCATATGAAATATTCCCTAAGTAAAATGGTGTGACACTTTCTGAATCATATGCCATAGTCGTGGAAAACATGCTCCTCAATCACAGTTGACATGAATTATCAACAGGAAAGAAATGTTTCAAGTAGCAATTGCTGCATTCTTTCCTAAGCTCATTTCAGACATGTGCTAGCATCAAATCCTGCTTATTTTAAAAGCTTTGTATAATTGAAAATGTCGACATAAGAACATGACCTATAATTTACCATCAAGTATAGCTTCTTGTTTTATTTCTAAGATCTTCATATTAATGAATCCACTTTGTTGGGGTGTGTAGGTGACTTTATAGGTTTCCTATCAGCTGGCCTGTCAACATGTAAAGATCAATTATGTACTGAGTAGAAAGTAAATGGCTCATTGCTATTAGCACAAGTGATTCACATAGAATTCCCAACTACACTGTTTTAATAGAAAAGTGAAAATCAAAGACTTGGTGGCTAAGGATAGGGATGCCTGCATATAGACTCCTAAGTTCTTGGCTTGCTGCTGTCAGGTATCCATGATAATTTTGGAGAGATCACACGTTCAGAAACCGGAATTCATACAGACTTTTACCAGCGACTTCTAAATCATTAAATGCTGTCTACACGCCCCATCTCTGAGTGTAATTCAAAAATTTTGATTGAGAAAATCTTCAGACTTGTAGAATTTGAAGATCATTAATTCAACTTAGTTTATTTATTTGCATGACTTTAGTTTGTTTACAGAAAGTATAAAATGAAAGTAGACTTAGGAGAAGGGTAAAGAACACTGCCAAATCTATTGTGGTATTTTATTTCCTTGCTGTCATATTAATATTTTATCACAAGGATAATGTAGATCCAAGGATTCTACCTGACATGTAAAATCATGGTAAAGAATAAAATAGATCAGGTGTATGAAAACATCTCAGGAAATGTAAAGGAATGTATGAAAACTGACATTTTATAATCTTTTAAAATAAACTTGGAAGATCCTTTTAGAAAAGTTGTGTTTAATGTTCTAAAATGCTACATTTTTAAGACTTTAAAATAACTTAGACAAAAATTCCTTGGACTCTAAAAGGAAATACCTATAGAAAAGTCTTATGTATTCATTTCATGCCACATTTCTGCCAGTAAGAACTGTAGTTACATCAAGCTATTATAGTACATACCCCACAATTGGTCATTTTTTGAGAATTGCCTTATTTCCTGAGGAAGTCTGTTGTTCCTCTTTAGTATACTAGATAAACAGGACTATTTTAAAAAAGAGAAAAATGTTATGAGATATAAACTTAGCTTCAAAGAAAATCATGGTACTATTCTAAAACAATATTGTACAATTATTTGGATTTTCTGCATTAGTTATTGGCCTTGCACAATTTGGTTGTACTTATCAAGGCACCTGTGATGCATTCCCAGACCTATGTTGATTATTGAAAGTGTCAAATGCACACCACTAAACAATAGTTTATTCCACTTTTCCAAAACAGTGCTCTAAAAAAAAATTCAGTCCTCTAAAAATTTGAAAGATTTGCCCTCTAAAGAATTTCATAATTCCTGAAATAACAAAAATCATTTCTTTTAAATTTCTAGGATTCTTACCCTGTTTGTCAGCATGGGATACTTGCATTTCAGGTTTTTAACCCTATTGTTTCCAATTAAAGCAATTTGGTGAACACAAAAATGTGTGATTTAATTGTTTAGCACTTTAGACTTTTCATTATAGTAAATTAAAAAATAGATTTTATATAAATTGTGATTGTTCAGGAATTTTGCAACAAGCTTTAACAAAGAATATATTGACAGTCTCTAGGGTTAACTTTGATATCTGGGGTCAATTAGCTCTTTTGTTCTTGACTTCCACAAAAACAATTAAGCATAATTTATTCCAAAATAGTTAATAAATGTCTTCTCTGTGCTGGAACAGTTCTAAATCAGGTGATATATCAGTGAACAAAACAGACAAAAGTTCCTGCCTCATGAATTTTACATTTTAGGTGAGAAGGAAATATACAATAAACATAATAAATAAGTATATAAATGAGTAATTAAAGTCTATAAGGTAAAATGTATATATTAGAAATTGATAAGTGATACTGGGATAACAAATCCTCATCTATACCAGGGGCCTAAGTGACACCTGTGGGTGGGAGAAGGAAAGGCAGCACAGTAACTTCTCAAGAATGGTGATGAGGGCAGAATTCTCACATCTCCTTTCCTATTTTTCTCTCCTACATCCAAGCCTGACAACATCCTGCTCCAAGCTAAAGCTACCGCCCAACACACAGAAAAGTTCAAGATAGGACCCAAACATTTCATTTTTGGAGAAAAGTTTCTCAAGGTTTTCTCTTCCTTGTTTTTCCTCTGTTATACCTCTGGAGTTGACCTTGGAGGAGGAATCCAGAAGTAGAGATAGTTCTTGGTCGTCTTCTACCTACACTCATTCTCTTGGTAACTTTATCTAGAAACATAGGTTGAAATGTCATACATATATACTGGTGACTCATATCCAATTGCATATTTGAAAGTTCCATTTGGACTTCCAACAAGCATTGCAAAATTAGCATGTTCAAGTACTTGGTTCCGCTATATTCCTTCAAATCTCTTCCTCCCACAGTCTTCCCTATCTCAGTTAAGGTCACTCCATCTCTCCAAGTGCTTAGACCAAAAATTTGGAGTCATCTTTGACTCTTTCCTTTCTCATACACCCCAGATCCAATTTGATAGCAAACTCTGTTGGCTTTCTCATCAAAGTTAAATCAGAAAGCAACCTCTCTAACCATCTTTACTGATTTTGTCAGTATGTTTGACTCTAAATGTTCTATAATAAAAGTTGTATATTAGGACTGTGGTTTCAGAATTGGAAACACCAATTATGTTTCCATCCTACCTTTCCATCTATCACCTTCACTTGGCCCTGCTATTGGCAACAACCCTACTCTGTCTTCAACAAACCAGCCAGATCAATCTTTTAAAATGTAAATCAATTCCTGACACTCCTATACTGAAAATCTTTCAAAGCCTTTATACTCTGGGAGAGTTAAAACCCAAGAACATACAATAAACCTAAAAGGTCCTATACAAACTGGCCTATTGTTATCTCTCCAATCCCAACTCTTAACATTTCCTTTCTCAGTCACTCTTTTCCATCCACCACTCAGCCCTGCTCAAGGTTCTGTGAATATGCCACACCTCAGATATCTACATGGCTGAAGCCTTCACTACCTTCAGACCTCTGCTAATAAAGCCATTATCAGAGAGCCTTTCCCTGATCTCTTTGTCTATTTCTATTACTCTCTACACTGCTCATTCCACTTAATTTGCCTATGGGGTTTATCATATGTGTTTATTGTCTTCCTCCCCCACCTCCAACTAAAATTCACAAAAGAATATTGAGTGAAATAATTGAGCTTAAACAAGCTAAAGCGGAAGTACTAAACTATACTTTTTGATAATGTTTATTATGGAGTATGGGCTTATATTTTTTTTCACCTCTTTGCAATTTTGTTGCAAACTATTCATCCAATTCCAGTTTTGTCGCATTCATAGTTGTTAGGTTTAAAAATGTATAGGAAGATAAAATGGCATGAAGAAAATGAAATATCTAAAAAAGAAAAAGCAATATTTTAAAATTCTAACTATTATAAATTTTGTCCTTTTGGAGACCTATTTATAGGTGAAAATCCAGAGACGAATGCATGTTGCATTTTGGTAAGGAGGTGTTTCCACCATGACCCTCTGAGTTGTTCCTCCTTCAGGGGCTCCTCAGTTAGGAGTTCTTTTTATGAGTGTACAGTTCTTCAATGGACCATGTGGACAATTCCAGGAGTTTCCAGGTGCTGTGGGTGGCAGGTGGGGACATACACTTCCCTTGACAGAATATTTCCCCTTCACCAAGAGGAGATGGAAAGGATTACTAGAACATGAGTCCCTTGTCTGTCCTAAACTTTACTCACCTCTACTTCATTCTGCACAGTATTACCATTTTTGTTGGTAAACTTGCTAAAATATATTACATATTTTCACATATTTCTAAAATGAGAGATCTGATTTTATGACTGTTTTGTTCACTGCTCTATTTGGTGCATAGAAAGCACTTGGCAATTATCAGTTGAATGATTTCATTGTTTAGGTAAAACGACCTTAATATATACATTCTTTATCTTTTTGTGATGCTTTTTAGGTTGATTTTGTCAGTATGTTTGACTCTAAATGCTCTATAATAAATGTTGTATGTTGGAACTGTAGTTTTCTGCTATTGTCACTGGATGGTCTTCTTTATCTTTAAATAAATAATAAACATACTGACAAATGTGCTGTTTATTCTCTGTCCCCTCACCTTGCACCCAATTCAATTTTCAGCTGCTCTGCTTTGCCTTGGTCTCTGAAATTCCCTGCTCTTTGGCTTCCTTGTGGGTTTGGCCATGGATAGAAATGACTTTCTCCCTATAACAATCTCCAGTGCCTGTTCTCACTCTACCCAGACACCCCCATTTATTGAATGGTGGTAATAAAACTCTATAGGGAGTATGACCATCATGGAAGTCTCTTTCCCTATCACGATGTCCCTTTCCAATTCCTTTCATATAACTCTATAAAACAGTCCCTTTATTGCATTACCTTCAAAAGCATCCCTGAGAAGAATAATGGCATGACTTCTGGGGAAAATGGTGGCTTAGGGAAATCCAGGACTCAGTCCTTCCACCAAATATACTATTAAGCAGGAAGGAAGAGTCTGAAACAATTCTTTTGAAACTGCAGAGGTCAGAAGAACACTGTACAGCATCCAGGAAATAGCAGAGGTAGAGGCTGATAAACTAGAACAAGAACTGTAAATTGTTCTCTCGGTGCAATGGCTACCAGTGCCCCTTCCCCACTTTCACAGCAGGCTCCACAGGGCCTAGTCCCTGGATAGCCACTGCTCACAGAAAGGGACAGAAGAATCCTCTTCACCAAGAACAGGAGTATGCATGGCTGATCACTGGTCATGGCTCTTGATTAGTGAATTTTAATTTTGATTGCTGAGCCCCAACTTTGAGGGCAACTATTGTTGCAATTCACCCTGGACAAAGGGCCAGAAAAGCTCAGCTTTGGGGAACCATCAGAGAAGTTTTGGTGCTCTTCTTGATCACTCCACAGGGCACTTTGGAGCCAGTCTGGGCCCCCTTCATAGGTCCCTGTCCCAGTT
Source organism: Cabassous unicinctus (assembly GCA_029593785.1). NCBI lineage: Eukaryota > Metazoa > Chordata > Mammalia > Cingulata > Chlamyphoridae > Cabassous > Cabassous unicinctus. The sequence continues at coordinate 850 of JAQZBX010046492.1, read as the reverse complement.
GGCTGGAAAAGACCAAACTGGGGAAGTCCTCCCTGGGGTGACTCTCCTCCCAGAAATTGCCCTCCAAGTAGGAGACAATGAAAGGAGGTTAAAAAAAACTATAGAGACAGACAGTCTAAGACAAAGGCCTAACAGCTTCAGATACCCAGGAGAGGGAGGTTTGTTCCTTGGGAAACAGAAGACAACCAAACTCCTGTAAACAGGGGGACTCCAAAACAGCTAACAAGCAAAAGCCCAGGACAAGACACAGGCCCAGTAAGGCAGGCAAAACCCTGCACAGTGCATTTGCCTTGGGCTGACCTTCCAAATAGGAGGGCTGAAGCTCAAGAAAACCTGTCTTATCACCAGCTGATTACAAAACCAAGAACAGACATCCCAAGGAATAAATCCCAGAGAAAACATTTAAACATACTAAAATATACAGTGTGCAACAAAACAGTACAAGACAAACAAAGTAACAGGAAATGATGGCCCATCCAAAAGAAAAGGATAAAAATACAGAAAACACCAATTAAAAAGATGAGAATGTGGACATACTGAACAAAGCCTTTTAAAAATGTTCTTTAAAATGCTTAAGGAGATGAAGGAAAGTAGAGAGAAAGAATTAGAGAAAAACAATGAATGAACAAAATGAAAGTTTAATTAAAGAGATAGAAATTTTAAAAAGAAACCAAACAGAACTACTGGAGTTGAAGACCACAATAACTGTGTTTTAGTCTACTAGGCTGCCAAGAACAATATACTAGAAATGGATAGGCTTACAAAAAGGGGATTTATTAGCTTAGAAGCTTACAGTTCTGAGACTGAGAAAAATGTCCATATCAAGGCATCATCAGGTGATACTATCTTC
>JAQZBX010046491.1:0-20755 GCA_029593785.1 Cabassous unicinctus | reverse complement strand
TTAAAAAAAAAAAAAAAAGCCTTAAAAGCCATATAAACTGTAGAATGAACTTTAGTTTGATCCTGATTTGAACAAAGAAATTATTTTAAAATGTTTGGGGAAGTACTGGATTGAGCCACACATTGATTTCAAAAATTTGTAAGATGATCAAGAACACTTAATGCTATGACTCAAATAATTATGTTTGCTTGTTTTTAATTTGTAAGGTATTTTGACAACACTGCACATTGTCCCTGGATAAACAGGATTTCAGTTGTCTAGTACTGATAGAATTCTTCATTATAGTTAATCAATAATAAATCATTATTTCCCAAAACGGAGGATAAAGATCACAGAATTCCTTTGCTCAGCAACCCTTTTATTTATGGAGCTCTGTGCTAACAAGTCTTCCTATCACATTGCTGAACTTTGCCAGATGGATTGCGAGTGCATTTGTAACGATTACTTACTCCAAAACGACTTCAGAAAAGTTGTGACTTGAAGAGAAAATCGCCTTTTGATTGAGGCATGATTAGGCTCCAATACTAAACCTAAAGACAAACCTGACACGGTGAGCTCAGGGCTGATGACTTCTTTGTAAAATCAGATCAGAAAAGTTCTATACTTTCATTCCAATTGGTTGATTCCAATTCTGTTTTGGTAAAGGCTCTGTAATTTTACCTGTTATTTGTTCTGGAATCTTTATTAAAGTTTTGATACAAAAGCAGCAAAGCTCTAACATAGCCTGTGTTTTTGTTTTTGTTTTTTTCAAGTATTTCCTCTTACATTATTCTTACCAGTGAAAGGAAATGTAAAAGCCCAGGATCCCAGCAGCCTACCTTTTCAAAGACGGGGAAGTAACGGTTTTTAGCGTTCTTCACAACTAAAGCAATGCTTTCCTCTTTTTCCTCAGGCGGTTTGAAAGCAGCCAACGCGATCATCATCATCAGGTCCAGTGTACCATCAGCGTACATATTGATCCTGACAAAATACCGTCTGACTCTCAGTCACAGAAGCTTTAGAGGGAAGGTTTTCCTATTCAACACTTCTATGGTGTAAAAAGATAGTAGAACAAGCCATTTCCCACTGCCCCTGTAAGAGTCCTCTATCAGGAATGATTTCTGCGACCAGAAAGTGTCAAATGACTGAGACATAGTTGGTGCTCTGAAAATGTTGATTGAGTAAATGGGTGTAAGAAGGAATCAATGAATGCCTCCAAGTTGAAATCTACCATAAACAAATAATTGGATTATTAGAGTTTTAAAAATTGAACTAAACAACGTTTGCTAAAAATGCATAACTTTTTGTACCAGAACCTTTTCACTTATTTAGAGAAGATAGGTAATTTTGCAGATGTCTTGTTGATCCAGCAACTGAGAAAGAAAAGTTTACCTTCCTAGTCAAGTCAGCCAAACAGCTCAATTTCATTCCCTTTAAAATTTTCCTTTCATTGACATACACTAAAAAAGCAAGATTAATTAAAAAAAAACACCTAATATATTACTATTATCAGCCTCTTGGTACAGCCATGCTGTGCTAGCTATCTCTACAACTAGTTTGCAAACTCATTAAGGGTTGTGTGTCCTTGTATCCTCCACTACGTGCTAATTTCCCAACAAATTTTGTTTAATAATCTTCTGTAGTCTTTGTCTATTTAAAATTGTGTATAGAAGAATAATTACATTCATTGTCCTATCTGAATTATAAATCAATTGTCACATAGCCACATGCTTAAGTCTATTTCAGTTTGTAGACTGAGAAAAGAATGCTGTGTGTAGACCACTATGAGACCACTATAGCTTAGGACACATTTCTTAGGAAAAATCATGGAGATTTTTAAAAACCAATTTAAAACATGCATAAATAGCAATGAAAAACAGACTGCTTTTACTTATTAGGACTTATTTACGTTGAAATAAAAGGGTTCCTTTCACTCACTAAGCTTGAAGTTGCCTCCTCTCTTGCCCTAAACCTTTGGGATTGCAGGTTGGAATGACTAGATCTGCTTTAAAGATGGAGATTTGGGAAAGGTGGGATAGGCTGCTCATTGCTATGGACTTTGCTCATTCTTGTGCTATGCTGCCTCTTTTTCTCTCTTTTTTTCCTGAATAATTAGCTTGGGTCTTTCTCCTGCCATGTCTTATATGTATATTGACCATCCACTGTGACCATGTTATGGAGATGAGAATTTAGGGACTACTGAAAATGCTTCTTGACCCTGAACCTAGATAAAATGTTATAGTGGCAAGTCTTTTTTTCTCAAGTTTCCTTTCTCCTGTTAAACTAAACTGTTCCTGGGAGTAAAACCCAACCATGCTAAGCCAGGCCTAGCACAGTGCACAGCATATAGACGCTGGAAGAATGTTAAAACCAAAAAAAAAAAAAAATGGCCACAAACCTTCTTGTAGTCAATAGATGGAGTTCAGTTTCTGGGCTGACCTTGTGACTTGCTTTAATAAATCATCTGATTTCACAATTCTAGGTCCCAGATTTTTTTTTTTTTTTTTTTTACAGGGAGGTCCCGGGGATTGAACCTGGGTCCCTCCATATGGGAGACGGACGCCCAACTATTTGAGCCACATCCGTCCCCTATGACTTGCTTTAATCAATAAACTGGTGGAACTGATGGGGCACCAGTTCTGAATCTAAAGAGGCCTGTGTGCGCCTACTCTCTCTTAGAGCCCTGCCTAGGTGCCCTGAGAACAACCCCACGATGAGAGGATGAGAGACAAGTGGCCCATTTGCCCCGGTCATGCCAATTGATAAGTCAGCCAAACCCCAAATCTGAGCCACTTAGTTGACCACATGGTGACTGCAGATGTATAAGTGAGTGCAGCTGAGATAAGTTGAGTATGGCCCAGACCGTCAGACCCACACAGCTGACCCAGAGACTGGTACGTAATACAAATGCTTATTAAGTCACTGTGTTTTGAGGCCACTTGTTATAAAGCATTATTTGTGGTTATAAATCACTGCTACAATGCTCAATATGTTTGCTGAGTCAGTCATTTCCACCGTCATGGAGAATAATTTACCAGATAATTTTCTAAGGACAAATTTTTTTAGGAGTAGAGAGGGAATGTGAGAATGCTGGATGTAGGCCACTATGAGTAGCATGCAAAGAGAGGAGGCCTAGAGCATTTATTCAGAGTTCTGCCTAGGGCATGCCAGGTGTAGCAAGAGCATCTCCCCTTTTTTTTCTCTTGCCTTCCCTCAGCCCAGGCTGAAGGGCTGTATACCAGGACCAGGTCTCAATTAGTCTAGCACCCCAGAAGCTTGGATAAGAATCAAGTGCAGATGTGAACACTATAGTACCTGGCTGTCTCCTTCAGGTCTTTCCCATACAAGTTGTACTTGGCAGCAAGGTAGCTGAGGATGGCTCTGGTCTGTGTTAGCCTCATTCCATCCATTTCAACCAAAGGCACTTGGTCGAAAAGCAGGCGCCCCTCTGTGGTTTGAGTAAAGAAAGGTTAAGATATTCTTCTTCCATGGTTGTGGTGAGCCTGCAGGAGAGTCTGCTTCTAATTTCATGGGAGTGATTTTTAATTTTAATCCAAAGTGGTGAGTTAAAGTCCCCAGTTGTTGAGGAAAGGCCTACCGTTGGCTTCATGTAAAATTTTAGGTTTGTTTGACAGTTTTATGCATTTTTGTGTGTTTATGAAACATGATTATTGTTTAAGAGTTTCTACATTTACTGTAACTGTGTTATAGCATAAGTAGTTCTGATTCTCAAAGTTTAGAGCATAGGAGAAGCAGCTCCTAGAGGGAGTTGTTAAAAATACCCACCCCACAACATATGAACACAATTAACAGCACTGACTTATATATTTGAATGTAGTTAAAAGGGGAAATTTTAGGTTGTATACATGTTACTAGAATAAAATTATTTAAAAATCCATGAAACTGTACAACACAGTGAACCCTAATTTAAACCACAGTTAATAGTACAATCAGAGTTAATAGTGCAATTATTAAAATGTCCTTTCATCGGTTATAACAAATGTACCACACCAATTCAAGGTGTTAGTAATAGAATGGTATATGGGAACCTTGTCTTTTATGCATGAATTGTCTGTAAACACACAACTTCTCTAACTAAAAAAAAAATACCCACCCCACTTCCCAGATACCCTGATCTGGGAGTCTGCATTCCTTAAAAGCACATCAGGTATCATTCTAGGTTTACATGGCTACAGAATGGTCATAGCAGCAAGAATTCAGGCTCTGAAGTCAAGAAGATCTGGGTTTTAATGCCAGCATCAGCACCTGCCAGCCATGTGACTTTGAGCAAATTTCTTATCTGAGCTTCAGCTTCTTTTTCACTAAAATAGTAATGATATCTAACTAGCAGGATTTTAAAGGATGAAATGAAATAACATAAGTAAAAGTATGGATACTGTCAGTGATCAATGCTCAGTACAATCAATTCTCTCTTTTGTGCATGACTGCTCATAAAAATAATGTATTTAAAGACAGAACAACAAATGGTGCTATTTTCATGGGGGCTTAAATAAATGAATAAATTTGAAATTTCCATCGATGCCTGCACATTGTTGAGAATAAGAAATAAATACCTTTTCACTCAGAATAGGAACTAGACTTCAATTGTGCATTGACAAAGGCCACAATTAATTTCCCCAACTTCCACTACTGTTCCTACTTGATTGAATGACATGCAGTAGATGATGGTGGAGGAAAAATTGCCCCAGGAATCAGTGACAGTTTTCCAGACAAGCCAGTGTCCTTGTCTAGTTGTAAGACTTTAGGCTAATCTTTAACTTGTCTGAGCCCATTTTCTGATCTGTAATAGTATCTGTCCTGCCCACATTTTTTTAGTTCCTTTGGGTAAGATTGTACTTGAGAGCATGCTTTGGAAATATCAGGGCTATTATTAAGGCAGAGGCTGTAAAACCTCCATTTATGAAAGGTGTTTCTACATTTGCTCAACATTGAATGAGCATCTAAAGGCCTGGCACTGTGTTGGTGCTTCTTAGTAATGCAAACATCAATTAGAAATGATCTCTGTTTCTAGGTGATAACAATCTTCTCAGAGGGAGTTAAAAAGTCTCAGAAAAAAGTCTTTGAGACCCTTTAGTAAGTCCCTCATATTATAGATGAAGGCACTGTGAAGGCCAAATAAGATGAACAGAACTTGTCCAAGTTTGCACAGTCAGGGGACAACGAAGCACTGCCTCCTGGGCCAGTGCTTTCTCTGCTGTTCTTCCCTGCCTCCTGTTGACATGGAACAGTAGTGCCCGGAGGGTGTCCCAAGCACTGTAGCAGCATGACAGGCTCAGGGAGGGACTTCAGAGGCTGTTAGGGAGCACTTCCTGCCAAAATGTCCAGCGAAAAGTTATATTCATTTATTTATTCAATAACGTACTTAACCCCTACTATGTATCAGTGACTCTCCTCATTTAGGGTGGAGTGGTGTAGAAATAAGGAAGAAGAGGAACATCTGGGGGATTCCAGATAATAGAGCTCCTGGAAAAGAGCAGGATGGGGCAACCAGGTCTTCCCACTCAATAACATCTACTGGTACATTACATTCTATGACTGTAGAGATTATTTTTATCTTTTGATAAGGAGACGGGGATGCAGAGATGTTAAAGCATTGCCCAAAGACATACAATTGGTAAGTGACAGGAATCAAATGCCCTTCTTAAAAATAATTTGTGTTAATTTCATGTTTGATTATCAGCAACACTGGGGCCTGCCTAGTTTCCTTAAATAAGGAAATTAATGTTGTGGTGGTTAGAAGTTTAAGTACTACAAAAGTACTAGTCTTTGCTCTCACTGTGGGAAATTTTTCTGGAGAGTTGTAAGGACCTCTCCTTGGAACCATTTAATCAAATTTGTATCTTTTCCATAGCCTTGATTCTACAGTTGTGACTTGATAAAATTGTTTTTGTTAATCTATTAAAACCTCCAAGGAAAAGTAGATATGAACCATGAGAACTAGAAAATGTCTTAGGTCGGATTCACCTCCCACTTTTCCCCTCCATTCCCACCCACTAGATCAGTATTTAAGAATTCTTAAGGAATTCTTTGGTGGGAGTGGGAGTGTGAAGCCAATTTGCATTTGGTCAACCCACAGCTACCATATCTAATTGAGGTCCTAATGGTAACCTTCTTAAGAAACTTTTGTGAAGGCTAAGGAGGCAATGTGTATGACAAACTTAGCTCTGTGCGGAGGACACAGTGAACAATTAATGTTAACAGTTACAGTGTTTGATTGCCTTTGCTAATATCTCTCATTCTAGAGCCCTGTGTTTTATATCAAAATGAATATTTTCAGAGGCAAATTGCTACTTTTTTCAATAAGATTACATTGAATAAATCTAGACTTACCTTTCTTCAACTTTTCATATTGTTCTCTTCCTTCAATAAATTCTTCTACAAACTAAAGGATAGAGAGACATTGTTATAATGTTAAAGTCCTCAAAAAGAAATGCTAGCACAATAGAACGCCCAATGACTTCCAGAAATAAAATTTTAAAGAGGAACCACGAAGCTATCAATTACCACATAGCTGAAAATTCTGACAGAGCATTTGTGTAGATTAGCTTAGACTGGCATAGAACTGGCACCCCTTTAAAAGGATACTCCAGCCCCCTATTCATATTTTTCATAATCTCCACAATGATATTTTCCCTTCCTTTTCCTCTCCTTTCTTTCTCCTCCATCTAGGAGCTCTATTACTCTCCCTCTGTACCAGGACAAGTTAAATCTCCCTTTCATGCTCATATATTCAATGAAAGGAATTCAAAGACCATTACTCAGGTGAAGTTGTGATAATCTATTGATGGAGTTTCTAAAACTTTTGTGGGAAGGAGCAATATTTTTGCCTTCCAAATCCTGAGATGGGAGTTGGGATAAGGAGATCAGTGTTAGGGAAGAAGTCCTCAAAGAGAACTTCTGGGAACTTAGGGGGCCTGAGGGGAAGCGGCACCTTCCCCTCAACACAATTCAAGTACAATCACTTTTTAAATAAGGGGAAATCAAAGAAAGTAAGGTGCCTTTGTCCTAGAGAAGAAGACATTTCAAATAGGGAAAGGGGAAGTCTATGCCTTAACTAAACATAGTATTTCAAAGTCTGTAGTGAAAATGTATGGAAAAGTCTGTGGGGAGGGAATTCAGAGTCAAGGAAAGATTCCTGTGGGGCATTCCATTGAGGGAGGGTTTAAGGGGACATCAGACTGGAGCTGGGCTTAAGATTTGGGTTGGCAGCCATGAGTAGAACCCGTGACTGAGGTGCTGAGGCAGAAATGAAAAGTCCCTGGAAATCAGCCAGATGCAGTGGAGAGAATGATTCAGAGGTGGGTCTTCTCTCTCTCCTTTGCCTTGCCATCCAACAAGATCTTTTCAGCCCCTAGGAAGCTTCCAGAATGTCCTCCCTCTACTCCCAACTTAAACACTGGATTATGATTTGGAAAAGGGGGGGATGGATACCCTTGGGGACAACTGTCCTGAAATTTGAAGGGGGGAGTGTCCACTTCAATCTCTCCTGAATTACCCTCCTTCCTTTTCCCAATTGGGAACCAACCTCCACTCCAGCTGCAGCCAGCAGCCAGCGGATCGACTCCATCCTGCCCCTACCACGAAAGTAGTAGAGCTTGGGTTTGGCTGCCATGACTTCCGGTTCAGAGTTTTCTGAAGAGAAAATAAGAAATTATGTTTAAGGAACAAACTAATACATACCACATAGTATATCTCCATTAATAACAATTCCAAACCTGACAAAACTAAACTATTGTTTAGAGATACATAATATAAGGTAAAACTATAAAGAAAAGCAACAAAATAATGACCCCAGAAGCAGGACAGTGGTTACCTCTAGGGAGGAGGATGGGGGTTGTGATGGGGGAGTGGCATGGGACACCAACCACGTTCTATTTCTTGAGCAGAATTAGTAATTAGTCTTTAAACTGTACATAAATGTTTTTGCATTCTTCTCTATGTATGCTCAATGTCACAATAAAAAGAAAATAAACTATACACATGAAGGTATCAAGGTATTCTGTAGATTTAAGAAACTGCTTCTGGTGGTTTGAGTAGTTCATATAATGTTTCTTGAATTATCCTGCAAGAGAAACTCTTTTCTAAAAGCAGCAAAGAGGCGGCCTGTTTGGACTGACATATTTGGTGGAAACTGGGGCTTTCTTTCATTTCTGTCACAAGTCTGGCCTGAGTTCTGGAACAAGCTCATGTAGACCTAGACAGGACCAGGATTTTAGTCCTTACCTGGGACCAAAGAGATGGGTGACCTTAGACCCAATTCATTAAACCTCTGCCTGCCTGCCTTTCCTCATCTGTAATTGAAAAGAGCTACACCGGGTGATCGTCATCCTTTTGATGGAGAGTACAGCAGAGAAGCAAACCTACCCAGTAACAGTCCTATTCCATTGTTGCAAGAGTAACAAAGGAAGTTCTGTTAGTGACCCCTGCCTGTGTCACAGGATTATTCAGATGATCAAATGAGATAAATAAAGTGTTTTGAAAATACTAAAGCCCTGCACCAAGTCAGCAGATCATTGGGTCTTTTCTCCCGTTTAACACTCCCACCACAAATGCAACAACGCATGCTTCACGAAACAGCAAAGCTACCAACTGCTGGCAGAGTGCTTGTGGTGCTGTGGGTTGGGATCCTCAGAAAGCGTCAATCCGGCATCTGGAGAGAGAGGCTGCTGGACCTCAGCTTCAAGAGGCAGCACTGACCATGGTCCCCAGCCCTGGAAGCTCCCATACTGCCAAGATTATGCCCTAGCTGGGATTCGACATGAGACTGCGACCTACACTAACAAAACTCACAAGAAAGTAAAAAAAAAGCTGGAATATCTATAATCAGTTTATGATGAGAAACTTAACTGATACTACTCACAGTCATGTCACAACAGTCAATCAGAGAAACGGATGTGGCTCAAGCGATTGGGCTCCCGTCTACCATATAGGAGGTCCAGGGTTTGATTCCGGGGGCCTCCTGGTAAAAGGTGAGCTGGCCCACACAGAGTGCTGGCCCAAGCAGGGGTGCTGGCCCACATGTAGAGCAAGCACAACAAAATGACGCAACAGAGACACAGAGGAGAGACAACAAGAGACGCAGCAGACCAGGGAGCTGAGGTGTTACAGGAGATTGAATGCCTTTCTCCTACTCCGGAAGGTCCCAGGATCAGTTCCTGGTGCTGCCTAAAGAGAAGACAAGCAGACACAGAAGAACACACAGAGAGCAGACAGCAAATGCAAAACAACAGGGAGGGGAGGGGATGGGGTGAGAAATAAATTTAACAAAACAAAACAAAACAAAAAAAATGTCACTCAGGCTCACAAAGTCTTGCAGGTCTTTGGAAGCTGTTTTCCTACAACTGTCTTGTTCTTTTATGTGTTGCATTTTCAGTTTAACTCTTAGAGAAGTTTAATTCTCTTTTACTGCTCAGAGCTCCCAGCCCTTTTGATCCCTCTCCATCTGCTCTGAGAGAGAAGAATGAGGCCCTGTACCTGGCTGGGGATGGTCTGGAGTAAATTACTGCCATTCTGTCTCCCTGAGACCTTTAACCAGACTACATTCTGTTTGAAAATGAATCCTAGGGTGAAAAAAACTACACACACACACACACACACAAAACATAGGGTGCAGGAAATACTGCTAGAACCCAATCGTTCTGGTCTGCTCTCCCAGAGAGCCAAAACAAAAATTTATCCTCTGGCTTTGCCTGTGGGTCCAGATAAGGAAATCTCTGGTTGCCTCCAGAAAGCTGTTTCTAAGCAGTGGCCACTTAACATGCAGGCTGGATGGTCATTCTTCTGTCTGCCTATTCTCTTAATGATTTGCAACCTAGAGGAATGAAAACTATCAGCTCTGGATCACCTAACGGGAGACAGGTACCAAAAACAGCCACTGAGTGTCATGCCTTTGAGGCTTCAGACATTGCACTTGTCTCAGAGACCCAGCCAAGAACAATGTGCTAATGGCTGTGTCTGGTGCCAATGATAGTAAAATCTTTCCAATGACAGGACTGGCAGCAAAATGCCATCCTGAAATTGTCAAGAATGGGGCAAGCTTCTTGCGTGGGGGAGCAAAATTGGGGAAGCTTCTTTCTGGAGTCCCAGGACCAACACTTGAAGGGATGCCGAGATATGTGTCCTTGGAGATGTCCGGATGAATCTCTATGTGGGGAGGTGGGAGACATCAGACAAGTGGGCACAAGGCGGGTGCCAAAGGTGGGATGTAATATTCCCCCTGGGAGGGTGAGAGAGGAAGACTCTGCTTCTTGAAGCACCACCTCCATGGCATGGATGAAGAGCCTCTCTGGCCTGGCTGAGGGAATAAATGCTAAAAAGCCCAGGGGCTCGGGAGTGTACTGGCTCCTGTTCACTTAAAGCCCACTCTGAGTCAGGCACGGTACCCACATCATTTCCAACCCTCAAAGTGGAATGATAAGAGGGTGTTACCACCCTATCTTTCGCAGGCAGGGATGCTCGCAGATGCTCACTCTGCCACCTTATTGCACAACCTCATCCTCATCGCTAAGCCTCAGTTTCCTAATTCTTAAAATGGCTGCCATGATTGTGCTACCCACATCAGAGGGTTACCATGAGGACAGAATAAAGCAATACGCAAAACACACCATGCAATGTCTAAGCCATATTAAGTAGATTCCTCCATGCTTCTTTAAATGAATTATGGATGGATTTAGTGTTTTCCTAGAGTTTCTTATGCTAAGATTGGCTTGCCCACTAATGGTACATGTGATTATAAATGTTTGTGGCAAATGTAATCAATACTTTGTAAAAAGAGAGCTAAAGCTCTTGTAAAGCTGACTCAGTATTGCTATATAAAATATAAAATATGGCTTGGCTTTTGCCTCTGTTTTGTGATTATGAGGATAAATGTGGTATTTTTGTGGTTTGCTGCTTAATGGATTTTTGGAATTTTATGTGGTGACTTTTTGCCAGCAGTTTCCCCATTCACTTCTCCCGGTTCTTTCACATTCTCAAGGCAGGTGGGGAGACTGAATGATGTAACTTTAGAGGCCAGAGCTGGATTACCGGGGATAGGATCACTCTCCTTCCCCCCATCACCTCAAAGCCTTCCCGGGTATGTGAGAGATTCATAAAAGTCTGGGTTACAGCAATTCTGCCTTTACATGAAAGAGAGCCCTCTTCAGATAAACAGGGCTGTGGACCACAACCCTTCCTTTGCCAGTCCAAAAGAAGCAAACTTTTTTCTCTGTTAATACCCAGTCACTCAGATAATAATCCATCACCACTTCTTGTAAAAATCCCAACAAATGTTTGTGTGCCCTATAAATAGCCAGCTCTGGTCAACCAGTCACTGCAACTCGTCTCAGACTCTGGCGTTCTAAATTAGGCTCTCAGGACAGGTGATGGATGGACTGAACTGGAGGTTGTTTAAAAAGGCTTAGGCAGGTCTCTAGTCCCTGCCCCCAACCCCCTCCCAGGAGTAGCTGTTCCTTCTAGAACAGCTGTGCACAGAGAGGGGTCCTCCAATACCTCTTACAATCTTACATTACACCCTAGCCAAGAACAAATTGCTGTCCCTAGATTCTAGATTGCAAAATTCTACTGAGGTGACAAGCTACGGGAAGGCAGGGGTTATGTCATATTTCTTCTGTCCCCTATAGTGGCTGTTCAATATGTACTGCTGATACTTCAGAATGCCACTTTGAGATATCAGCTCCCAAATTTGATAAGATTCCTGTGTTCAATCCCTCATTCCCTCATTCATTTTTTTTTTTTTTTCACATCCAATATGTATTGAAATCTTACTATGGATAAAGCACTAGCTGAGGCACTCCAGGCATACAAAAATAAGTAAGATGTAGTTCCTTCCATCAAAAATATTACAAGCCTTTGATCTATTGATGGAAATATCCAGGCCATTGTGATGTATGTAAGAAAGAAAGAAATGTTTAATAAGGAACAATACAGTATTGCAGGAATTTAACAGAGCCTTACAGAATGAGTATATGGAAATATAAATCTGTTCGCCCCCTACCCACATCTCATGGCAAGTCCTCTAATCCTTTTTCCTTGGTTTCTAATGAATTGTAGCAAAGCTTAGGATAAACTACAGGTACCATAGAAGACCAACTTTGTTTATGTTTCAAAAATTAAACCCAATTATTCACATTGTTAAAAAAAGGACATTGTTAAAACTTAAAAGAACAGGTGCAACGTCTGACCCTGGGAAATGAAATAGGAAACAAAGGAATAGTGCTTTCTGGAAATGCAAACATTGTGAGAACTCTGGCTGCTGCTGTAAGGCTCAAAAGCCTAGGGCTCAAGCTGAGTATAAAGTCACACCTATCTCTTCAACTCTGGTTTTCTGCCACTGATATTGCCCTACAGGTGTGTCCTGAATTAAACAAATCTGAGACTCCAAGGAGGCTCCTCACAGAGTTGTCACAGCATTGGGAATTGAGACCCACCCCTCAGGGCTCACAAATGTCCCTGAGATCAGCTTCTCCTGAAATAAGCAGTGGGAATGCACTCCCCCACTTAGAGCCCCAGATATTCATGTCTAAGGTGGGGTGAGTAGAAAGCAATGATGATGTCAGGACACTTTGGATAGTCAGAGTATAGTCCTTTGGAAAAAAAAAAAAGATGTCCAGAATCCTTTTAGAAAATGTGGAAGGCCATGTATCTGAGTTAAGTTCTGGGTCACGGACAAAACAAAAACCTGGGTTCAAATCTCAGTTTACCTTTCACTTAAGTTTCTTGACCTCTCTAAGCCTCAGTTTCCTCATTTGTATAATGAAGTTAATAGTTCCTAATTCTTTTGTTAGTTATGAGGTTAAAATAAGTTGATGTGTGCAAACTGGTGTACATAGTAAGGACTCAAAAAATGCCACACACAGACATACAAATATATAAATATATATGTATCCAGAGTGCTGCAATACTCATACGTGGGAAAAGAAGTCAAGCTTGCTTCTGATAGAAGTGGACGGTTTCCCTACAAGTGTGGTTTCTGACCAGGAGCTTCACCTGGGAGCTTGTTAGAAATGCAGAATCTCAGTCCCTGCATTAAACCTACTGAATTTGCATTGTTGCACACACTTACATTACAATTAAGTTTGAAAATTGGATCAGGAGTGAAAACCCGGCTATTGGGCAGCCCTAGATGGTCCTTATAAAGGACTGCTGGGCAGGCATAATTGCAGGATATGAGTAGGTAAGTAAATGGCCAAGTGTGGAGTTTTATTTGGCTAAAGATAGAAAAAGGCCAGAGGAGAAGGCAATTTGGAGAATTGTAAGTAAATTCCCCATATGTTAGATCATTTTCATTGGCCCTCTTTCAAGAGAGGAATTGGGGATCATTCCTAGGATTGGAGGCCCCTTTAAGTCCCAAGTTTAACAAAGTACCAGATGTGTAGTTTCCAGCCCTAGGACAAGGTCTGAAAGAGATGTCAGTTTCCCGAACTATAAAATGAGGAGTTGGTTTGGCATTAGAGAATCTCCTTAGTTTCTTCTGGTTTTAACAATATTTCTGACCTTGCTTTCTTCCCGTGCCTTCATCATTTACCTTATGCTCCTATCTTCTGAACACATCCTTGGGTAGGCAGCAAATCTTTTTGGGATGAAATTCTACAGAATTAGAATTATTTAGAATTCTAATCATTCTGAATAATTTAGGCAAAACAACACGTTTTTTTCTCAATTATTTGAATAGTTAGGCAAAAGCAGGCTTTCATTAAATTTTCTAGGTAATAAAAATTGTAAGGTGCTAATCTAAGAGATTGACAGTTTTAGCAGATGTTTTGGGCCAAAATATAAGATGTCGATTTGAACTCTTATCAATAGGTAACACTTTGCCTTCTCTAATGGATCAGTGTGGCCTAACTTCAACTACAACCAGCTGGTAAAAACTTGTCACTGAAACCAAAAACTCTCCCAGATAATCCTATATCTCTCCACAACATTTAGGTTACAAAGATGTAGCATTATTTTAACTTTATATGCGTATTGGTTCAGAGCAAAAATATTTTAAAGTTGGACGATAGCAATTTTAACAGCACAACCAAGGCTTTGAGTATATCTTTAACGTATAGATTAGTATAGCTTCACTATAGCTTTAAAGTTACCGTCCAATATTTAATTGATTATGAGTTATTTCTCTTCTATTTTTCTAACATATGGCATATTAGCAAAAAATTTAATTAGTTGGGTTTGCTATGTTACCATCCAAAGAAAAGTCTCTTACATAGAACCAACTCTTCCAAAAAAGAGCTCAAGTATTTATATGGCATTTTCACTACACAAACAATATAATAAAGGAAGGGGGGGGGTGTTACTCATGCAGTAAGATTATTAAAGAGGTAGGCCTATTCCAAGTTCAGGCAGTAAGCCTCTCCTCTAGAGAATCCTCTATAACAGTTTCAGAAGCTAAATTTCCTTTCAGTTAAGGTCTAATAGATTGACTCATATTCCCAAAACTCACAAGAGATGAACATATACCCCCAAGTCTTACAAACTTACTTAAATGAAAAATACACCTGATGTAGTCTATGGAGAGGGAAAAACAGAATGTTTCTGAACTGGGAGACACCAGCCACAGTTAAGGGAAGGATAGCACACTGAAGGGAAAAAAAAAGCATCTGAGTCAAGAAAAAGATTTTTATCTAACCAGTTTGTCAAAGTGCTCGGAGGATAAAGTGACCACAACATAGCCCGTGTTGTTTAAAGATTGGGGCAAGTCCTAGAAAAATTTGTCATTGTCAGGGCTTGACTTGAGAGACCCCCCACCTCTCAACTCAGCACAGTTTGGGGGAGATGCAGGACCCTGGCATTAGATGCTACCGTCAGATAATTTGGATTAAATCTTCCAGTACATGAGTTAGATACTTAGATACAGGAAAATTTCGTTTATCCATTAGGTGACATGTCATGTTTTTATGGCTAGTGCCTATGTCCTTTTCAATTGTGTACAAAAATATATGAGATTCACCTGAGGAAGAAATATAATGGTTCAAAAATTCATAAAGGTTTAAATTCTACTAAGGACGTATGTCAAACAATCAACTGAAACACACTTTAACTCTTACATGGTTCTTATTTTTGAAATTATACTTAATGTTTGGTGTGGGTGTATTTTAATATGTTTGATAATTATGTGTCTAATGCATAGGCAATAAAAGTCTTAAAAGTCTTTGTCTAGATGTACTTTTTAAAACTTTTTTTATTAGTGAAATTGTGAAGTTACAGAAAAACACGCAGAAAATATAGAGTTCCCATATATCCCCCTGCATCAGACACACAGTTTTTCCCTATTATTAACACTTTATATTAGTGTGGTAGCTTTGCTACAATTGATGAAACAATATTATTATAATTACACTATTAACTATAGTCCATCATTGACATTGGGGTTCACTGTTTGTGTCGTACAGTCTTATGGTTTGATTTTTTTTAATTTTTATTCTAGTAACATATATATACCTTAAAATAGTCCCCTTTTAACCACATTCAAATATACAATTCGGTGTTAATTACATTCACTTGTTGTGCTACCATCACCACCAACCATTACCAAAACTTTTCCATCACCCCGAACAGAATCTCTGTACCAAATGAGCATTAACTCCCCTTTCTCTACCCTCACCCCCTGGCTTCTGGTTACCTGTATTTTAGTATTTTAGTTTCTAACTCTATGAATTTGCTTATTCCAGTTATTTCATATTTTAGTTTCTGACTCTATGAATTTGCTTATTCCAATTATTTCATATCAGAGATCATACAATATTTGTCTTTTGTTTGCCTCAAAGTACTTTTACTATATCCCCTTCATCCCCTTTATAGTACATTTACTATATCCCTTCTGCAGAAAAAAGATCTGTTCCTTTTATTACAGGCAAGCTTTAAAATTATAAATTTCAAATGAACCAAAAAAGTTAAAACAATTGCTGACTATAAGCTGCAAATTTGGCAACAAAATATTATAACTATCTAAACAAACCCAAGAACTTCGTCACTAACCTTACCTCTTCCAGGCTATTCTTAGGCTTCTGGGTGCTGGGAAGGATGAAGTGAAGGTTTATAATGCTTATCCTTTACTACTGAAAACTCCCCTTACTCAAGGGAGTAGCCAATGAGCATTCCACTTTGCACACACTCCTCTGGGGCTTCGCTTTACACCCATTGTTCATATATTTGCTAGGATATCAAGTTATGCAAGTAAGAAGAAAGTAAGATTCCACTCCATTTCACAAATGTTTACCAGATGCTGTTTCAGGGCCAACACTGCAACGGTGAACATATCCAATTCCTGTACCTATGGGGACTTACATTCCAGTTGGGGAAGACAGGTAATATACATGCACAAATAAGAATGTCAGAGGGTGGGAAGTGCTCTGAAGAAAATGAAATAGGATAATGAGAAACGAACTGGCGGTGAATGGCAAATGCTCTAGTTCTCATGATCAGAAAGGATTCCTCAGGAAGGGGTGTTGGAGCTGATAGTATAAGAAGGACCCCATCATGCAAAGTTCTGGAGCAGATCACTTGAAAGGAATAAACACCACATTCAAGAAAGAGGGGCACCTGCTGTATTAGTCAGCCAAAGGGGTACTCATGCAAAGTACCAGAAATTTGTTGGATTTTATAAGGGTATTTATTTGGGGTAGAAGCTTACAGCTACCAGGCCCTAAAAAGTCCAACTCAAGGTACCATAAGAGGTACTTTCTCACCCAAAGTCATTTGCCACATGTTGAGCAAGATGGTGAGCAATGTCTGCAAGGGTTCAGCCTTCCTCTTCCTCTTAAGGCTCCATGGTCCCAGCTTCTTCCAATCTCAGCTGTAGACTGAGATAAGTCTGGTATCTCTCCCAGGGCTTGTTTCTCTCTGGACTCAGCTGCTCTGTTCTCTCCACAAGGTCAGCTGTAGACTATCAGGCTCTCCTCTTCCCAGGGCCTCTGCAGTGTCTATGGAGCCATCTCTATTCCTCTATGTTCTTCTCCTGTGTATGTTTACTTCCTGGGGCTCCAGCATCAAAAACTCAAACTCTCTCCTCTGCTATGTCTTTCCTCTGTGAGTCCCCGCCACCAAGGAGGCAGGAACTTAACGTCCTATTGATGTGGCCCAATCGAAGCTTTAATCATTATTTAATCAAGTAAAAGTGAAACCTCTGAATTTAAAACAATCTAATACACCCAGAGGAACAGACCAGTTTACAAACGTAATCCAATATCTATTTTTGGAATTCATAACTAGTACCAAATTGCTACAGTACCAGCAAATACCAAATGCCGGCTATTGTCGGTTTGCAGACCCCTGACACCTGGGATCCACTTTCTGCTCTGCTCTGTCTCCCAGGAGGCTGTGCAGGCAGAGGACAGAGGGCAGGAAGAGAGGAGGAGACAGGTGGGTGTTTCTTCCAATCACCCTCCCTGTTTAGGGCTTCATCTTAGGCAGTAGCTGCATGTAGGAGGAGTTGCGTCCCAGCTCCTGCTAATACTCTTTCATCCCTTTGCTCCTTCAGGCCTAGGGATGGAAATGGCTTCTTGTGTGTGCTGGTCTCTGGATACCACCACACCTCCCATTGCTTCCCTTATCCCTGTTTACACTATTGTAAATCGTCCCTTCAGTAGGGTGTCTTGAACCTTTTGAGTTGGATTCTGTTTCCTGCTGGGATTCTGGATTAGAAGGCTTGACAATGGAGGAAACAGAGTTAGAAGGGGGTGAGAGTGTTTTGCCAAGCACAGGTCACCATTCTCTATGTGTTCCTACAACAAAACAGTCAATGTGATTGGAAATGGGAACCAATCCTTCTTTATCATTGCCCTGTCATATAAGAGGCCTGGAGAGGTTGTGAGTTCAACTTAATACTGTTTGCAACAACCCTTATGATCTGCATCTAAATTCCAGGCATAGCTCCCCTGCAGTTACTAGTAGCTACTTGTTAGCATTAGAATCTTTCTGGATCTTTAGGTTCTTGGCCACATAGCAAGAAAGAATTCAAGGACATGCCACATTTTACACAAGCAAGTAAGGAGTTTAATGAGAAGTGAAAGAAAGTGAGAGTACACAAGGGTGGGGGGTGTGCTCAAGGGCAAGACTTGCACTGAGGCTGGGCTTCAGCCTTATTAAGGCTGGCCTCCCTGCCCCCCTTTCTCCATGTAAATGAAGACTTGGGAGTTTCAACCTTCTCACTGGTTCTGAGTATGCAAAAGAAGGATGGGAAACACAACATTTTTAAGGGTTCTGAGTGTCTGCCAGCCCCAGTAGCAGTCAAGGGAGGAGGTACAAATGGGCTTCTCCTTATCTATTCGGGTATTGGCCTTGGGTGGTTGACTCCTCCCTTGTTGGCGGGACTTTCCCAGCTGTCAGGTGCAGGCAAAGATGGGGATCCCATGAGCAGGAGTTTTACACAGACCTGACTGTATTGTCCTTTCACCCTAGTGCTTTCCTTTGGCACCCTTTTTACCCCCAGGTCCCTGTTCTAGCCTGCCTCAACTTCCCCTCAGAGAGTTTTCACCCTAATTCTTAAGGGGGAGCTGAAGGGCAATGGTCAATTTTCTGTAACTGCTTCCTGCTGGTTAGGGGCAGTAGTCTCTGCTTGACCAGGTGAAAAACTCTGGCTATTCTATTGAGGCTGAGGGAAGGTGCACTTGGGACAGTGGTTGGAACTGGCTGGAATCCTTGCATGATCATTAATTTGTTTGTAAAGCAACCAAACTGGAAGAGATAAACCTGGTTAAGGTTTTTAAATCACAAGGAAAAAAAAGGGGGGAGTGGGGAACAGGTGTAGTTCAGTGGTTGAGCATCTGCTTCCCCATGTACAAGGTCCAATCTCCAGTAACTCCTGAAAATAAATAAATAAATAAATAAATAAACAAGGGCCTATTAGGAGAATAAAGAGAAAGGTTGCAAGTAGACCTAAAAGTGGTATTAGCCAGGAAAGGTTAGGAGGGCTAGGTTGGTGTGTCCATAAGATATGGAGGGGGTGATGTATACTAGTAAGCATAAGCCTATCCAGAAGGGAGGTAAGGAGAGGTAAGCATTGTTTCAGCAAAGAAAGAAAATTCCGTTTGATAGTTTAAATTAGCTTAGGGGAGGATGCTAAGAGGATGGCAAGAAAAATAAAGGCAGTACTTAAGAGGGCCATTCTTTCATCTTACAGGCAAGTTCATTAATTACTTAGAAAATGAATCAAGCTTGCCAAGACTTTTAACATGTTCAATATCCCTCTGCATATGGTCCAGTATAGAGGAGAGATTATCATATATATCAGGTATATATGTACAGCACTTAACACTAATCAATGCACAAGTTTCTCTCATGAACAATAACAAATACATAATATTAATATAGGGTGTTAATAATTGGGTATGTTCGGATAAAATACACCGAATGTAAGATATGGGCTATAGTTAGTAGTAATAATTTGATGATACTCTTTCATAGAGATATTAAACTTCTGCACCTGGGAAATTCCTACTATTTTTTCAAACAAAAGGAGCTCCCAAGGTAAACCTGGGAAAAGGAAACATGCTAGTAAGCTGAGCCCTGGGTCTCGAGGCTTGCACTCATGAAACTTAATTCTGCAGTGACAAAGCTAAGCCTAACTATAATTAATGCCTAAGACTCACCTCTAGAGAACTTCTTTATTACTCAAATGTGGCCTGTCCATTATTAAAAAGTCAGAAAACTGTAAATGTTGGAGAGGATGTGGAGAGATAGGAATGTTTATTCACCATTGGTGGGAATGTAGAATAGTACAGCCACTGTGGAGGACTGTTAGGCATTTCCTAAGGAAGTTAAATATAGACTTGCCATGTAACCTGGTGTATTAGTCAGTCAAAGGGGTGCTGATGCAAAGTACCAGAAATCTGTTGGCATTTATAGAGTATTTATTTGGGGTAGAAGCTTACAGTTACCAGGCCATAAAGCGTAAGTTACTTCTTTCACCCAAGTCTATGGCCACTTGTTGGAACAAGATGGCTGCCAATGTCTGCAAGGATTCAGGCTTCCTCTTCCTCTTAAGACTCTGTGGTCTCAGCTTCTTCCAATATCAGCTGTAGGCTGGTATAAGTCTCGTCTCTCTGCTGGGGCTTGTTTCTCTCTGGGCTCAGCTGCTCTGCTCTCTTCACAAGGTCAGCTGTAGACTATCAGGCTTTCTCTCTTCCTGGGGTCTCTGCCATGTCTATGGAGACTACTCATGTATCTGCTTCTCCTGTGTGTTTACTTCCTGGGGCTCCAGCTCAAAAACTCTAACCAAGTCTTCTGCCTTTCATTTTCTCTGCGAGTCCCCGCGCACAAAGGGGGTGCAGACTCAACGTCCTACAGACGTGGCCCAATCAAAGCCTTAATCATAATTTAATCAAGTAAGAGTGAAACCTCTGAATCCAATACAATCTAATGTACTCAGAGGAACAGACCAATTACAAATATAATCCAATATCTATTTTTGGAATTCATAAATAATACCAAACTGCCAAATCTGGCAATACCATTACTAGATATCTACCCAAAAGAATTAAGAGCAGAGACATGGACAGACATCTGCTCACCAATGTTCATAGTGGCATTAATCGTGATTGCCAAAAGTTGAAAACAACTGGGAAGTGGGTGTGGCTCAATCGATAGAGCTCCTGTTTACCATATGGGAGGCCCTGGGTTCGCTTCCCGGGGTCTCCTTGTGAAAGCAGGCCGGCCCGCACGGCGGTGGGCTGATGCTGCAAGACCTCACAGCAAGGGGGAGATAAGCAGACATGGAGGAAGCACACAGCAAATGGACACAGCAAACACAAGCAGCAAG